>PVIY010043416.1:0-20318 GCA_004026745.1 Myrmecophaga tridactyla
AAGAAAGTTTTATTATATCCACAACCTACTTTTCTGTAGCATATAATGTATCTAAACCTGTCTGGATAGATTATTTAAACAATCCAAACACAGGAAGCCCAGAAAAAGAATGAGACCCTTTAATCCAGTATAGCATAATGGAATGCCTGGATACATTCCAACGTATATTAAGGAGATAATAAAAAGTATTGGCAAAGTTTCTTGAGTGATGAGAGAAAAACTATGGAACTATTAAACTTTTCTACCTGGAAAACTCAGGATAATGTGCCAAACATTAGGAACACTCACCTCAATAGCCAAGCCCTTGATCTTGAGGCTTGCTCTTGTGAAACTTATGCATGTAGCAGAGAAGGTTAACCCACCTATAGGTATGCCTAAGAGTCACCTCCTGAGAACCTCTTTTGTCGCTCAGATGTGGCCATTCTCTCTCTCTCTCTTCTTTTGCATGGGCAGGCACTGGGAATCAAACATGGGTCTCCAGCATGGCAGGTGAAAACTCTGTCTTCTGAGCCATTGTGGCCCACCCTGGCTCTCCTCTCTTTAAGCCCAATGTTTCAGATGAAACCATTGCTGTCTCTCCTACATGGGACATGGCATTCATGGATGAAAGTCTCCAGGGTGGTGAGGGAAATGACCTCCAGGGATGAGCCTGGCCCTGGCACTGTGGGATCAATAATGCTATCCTGACCAAAAGTAGGAGGATAAGTGTAACAAATAAGGATCATTGTCTGAGAGAATTAAAATAGAGTTGAGAGGCTACACAGGAGGCCACTCTCATGCATGCTTCAGTTAGACATTGCTGCTATCATAACTTGCAACACCCCAACCAAAACCATCCCTGTCAATCCTAAAGAACACCTCAGATGTTCTATAAGATTCTACAAAAGTTCCGTGCATTAGGGTATCTCTCCAAATCTGCAACCTCCAGATGGGTGCCTGGACCAGATAAGTCCTGAAATGAAGAGAAGCTAATCTCTCCAGAACATCAACTAGTTCCAATCCCACCCTATATTATCGACAGTCCCTTCCAACATGAAAAGTTAGAATTGGCATACCCAAAGTACCCTAAAACAGTGGATGAAAAATCAAATGTGATGGTGGAGCTATACCCAGAAGGCTGGGTTTGACAGATGAGTATGAGTGCTGAATCATCATACCAATATTTCTTTTAGCTTCCAGTACTTTAGAGCAGCTAGAAAGAGAAAGCTAAAATTGTGGAATTGAAACCCATGCCAAATTCTGAAATCTGTTCTACAATTAATTGCTGCAATGTACTTTGAAACGTATTGCTTTTACATATATACTTTATTTAAACAGAAGGAAGAGCATAACAAAGAAGATGGAATTTAAGAAATGAGGATGACTGCTGAATCATTATATTGACATTTCTGTTGGTCTCCAGTGTTTTGGAGCAGCTAGGAGAAAAAAACCAAAAAATCATGGAACTGTAACCCATATGAAACCTTAAAATCTGTTCTATATCTATTTGTCAAAACGGACTTGGAAATTTACTGCTTCTTTGTATATATGTCATATGTCACAATTTTAAAAAGTTATATGTTTATAAAATCATTCAAGAATCAAGGCTATTCAAACACAGCTCAACAGTTTCAAGTACTTCTCTCCAGCTACTCCAATACAACATAAACTAAAAGGGGATATCTACATAATGCATAAGAATAACCTCCAGGATAACCTCTCAACTCTGTTGAAAATCTCTTAGCCACTGAAAATTTATTTTGTCTCATTTCTCTCTTTCCCCCCTTGATCAAGAAGGCTTTCTCAATCCCTTCATTCCAGGTCCTGGTTAATCCTGGGATTTCTGTCCCACATTGCCAGGGAGATTTATACCCGTAGGAGTCATAACCCACATAGTGGGCAGGACAGTGAATTCACCTGTTGAGTTGGCTTAGAGAGAGAGGCCACATCTGAGTAACAAAAGAGGTTCTCTGGAGGTGACTCTTAGGCCTAATTTTAAGTGGCTTAGCCTATTATTTGCAGGAATAAGTTTCATAAGGGTGAATCCCAAGATCGAGGGCTTGGCCTATTGGTTTTGTTGATCCCACTGCTTGAGAGACTATGAGAAATTCTTCAGATGGGGAAGTTGAATATTTCCTCCTTTCTCCTTAGTGTCCCAAGGGGAACTTGAAAATACTTCTTTATTTATTGCTCAAAAACTCTCATATGTATCAGGGCAACACACTAACCTGTACAAACCAACAAATTGTCACACCCTATTCAAAATTCCATGTACCTGGTGTTCAACTAAACTGACAATACAAATTAAATGAGGAAATGCACTATCCAAAATATAAATTTTGTACCAAATAAACATGTCTCTCTTTGGTTTCCCACAGAAATTGAAGTTTTAAAATAGGGATGATATCATACTATATTCTGATTTACCTTAGTCCTATCCAGATCAGCTTCATTAATATCTCATGATCACTTTTTCTACCTTCATTAATTGGGTTATAAGAAATGTCCTAGGTTTATCTTTGAGTTCTGCATGTTGGAATTGTTTCATTGTGCACTGTGTAATTCAGAGTTAAATTAAGAAAACATAAGTTACTCTTAGGTATTTCAAGTGAAAAGGGATGTAATATAGGAAACCAAGTATGTACAGAATTGTCAGCAGAGATGGATAGAAGATGAAGAAAAATTGGTGCTAGACTTTTGAGAATGCCAAGGTTCAAGAATCCCTGGGAAACAAATTATATTAGTTACTTGCAACAGCAAAATGGGAGATTCCCAGAAGTCTACTCACAACCACCATGGTGGTAAAAGTTATAACCACTAAATGGGACCATTAACTCAAAAGTTCCAAGAAATAACCAATAATCAGTTTTCTTTGTGAAGGGCTTAGATTGCACCATCTGGGTTGGTTGTAGGCATGAGTCACACAGGCAAGAGAGGGGAAAGAAGGTCATATAATCAAATGCATCTCTACTGGGGTCAACTTATTTATGGACCCCACAAAACACACATTTTTATCTTAACCTACATTCCTGTGAGTGTGAACCCATTTGTAAATAGTACCTTTGATGGTGTACTATCAGTTAAGATGTGGGGTCATTTGTGAATCAGTGTGGCTCAACTGAAGCAGAGTGGCCCTTCATCTATATTACTGGACCTTTCTAAAGAGAAAGCCCCAGGAAGAAGCTAAAAGTCAGCAGAAACTGGAAGAGAAAACCAAGAAAGAGTGATCATCATGTTATGGAAGGTGGATATGTAAGTTAAGGAACCTCAAGATTGTGGCAAGTCAGCCCCAGAATCCTAGAGTTTTTGGGGAGAAAGTATTACCTTGTCAATGCCTTGATTTTGGAATTCTAACCTCTGAAACTGTGAGCCAAAAAATTCCTATTGTTAAGTCAACCAGTGTGTGATACCAGTGTGTGATATATGAATCTACTTTTGAAGATAGCAACCTGCATCTTTAGTGAGAGACTCTGATCCCTGGTTTTGGAGGGAACAAAGAGGACCTTATTGACAAATAATTGTATGTTTTTTCTAACTTATCTGGTGAATACCTGAAGGATGGACATAGGATGCCAATCTCTGTTTCACCTTTCTCAGAGCTCATCGAAGGCAGAACAGGGCTGGGTATTTCTTGAAAACACTTTAACATTGGTAGAAATAATTCAATCAACTTGAGTCAAAACATTGCGATTGAGACATACAAAAGGCTAACAAAAGCCTGGAAGCCAAAGAAAGGGAGAGTTTCTTTGGGAATTTAGGGAATAAAATTCACCTATGTCTAAGGTGGGATTTAGATCACCAGGGCAAGAGCCACACTGAGAAAAGAACTGTAAAACCCTGGGCATTCAAACTAGGCTAATCTCTAATCTCAGTGTAAATTTGACTAATTATTGAAGTTATGTCCCAGCACATACCTAGTCTGAAAAGACTGGGAGAGGCATGTTTTTTTTCCTTCTGACATTCAATAAAATCTTTACCCAAACACTAGCTGAACAAAGCTAAAGAAACCAATACTACAGTCATGACATATGACAAAGAATACAATCTTTGCAAAAAAATAGTTTGGATAAGTCACTAAACAAATGTATTATTACAGTTTTCAATAAGAGGAACACAATCCAGCAAACACTGGGAGAAAGTAACATATTTCCAGCATTTCCACATTATAATATTCAGACATACAGACTTATATAAAAAAATGATAAGGGATTCAAAGTAACCGGGAAGAATGGACCATTCAAATGAACAAAAAAGAGTAAAAGAAACCAGTAGTGAGGAAGCTCAAACATTGGACTTACTGGGATGAAGACATTAAACAACTGTTTTAAATATGCTCTATTGGTATAAGAAAAAGGTGGTCAAAGAATTAAAAGAAATCAGAAAATGATATATGAGCAGAAAGACCTTAAGTAAAGTTATAAAAAAACCAAATGGAAATACTGGATCTAAAAGGTACAATAACTGAAATGAAAAATACGATAGGGATATGTAATAGCAGATTTGTACGTGTGGAAGAAAATCAGTGAATGTTAAGACAGGACAATTGAAATTATTCAGTCTAAGGAATACAAAGAAAAAAATAAAGAAAAATGAACAGGCCTTAAGGGTCCTTTGGGATATCATAAAATATACCAACATAAACATTATAAGGGTACTGATCAAAGCAATAAAAAAAACCAGAAAGGATATTTGAAAAAATAATGGTGAGGGACCTCATCAACATGATGAAAAACACGTACCTCAGAAAAGTATTTCCCCAAAACAAGTAAATAAGAGGACAAATTCCATTTGAGTAGAACACTGAAGGGCAATAGAGACAGCAGAAAGATCCACAATAATTGACTTGAATAAAAATAAAATAATCTCAAAGATCATGTAGAAAATTTCTATTGCAGTTCCACTGGTCTGAACCATCCTGCCTCACTGGCAGCTAGGGAATCACATAGAGGAAGCACAACCTTGTCCTTCTACCATGGATGCAAAACTAGAGAGCCATGCACAGCTGCAAGTTAGAATCCCATGCATACACAGGTGCAGGGACACAAGTCTTCAGGACTGAAGCATGTTGCATACAAAAAGGCCACCACATGTGTGTGTGTGTGTGTGTGTGTGTGTGAGAGAGAGAGAGAGAGAGAGAGAGAATGGCAGAACAGTTAGTGAGAGCTCTGCATACTCAAATCTACCTTTACTTGGCTGAAACCTAAAGGCAAAACAGACTTTCTAGATTGATCTCATCTGGGTTCTTGGGGTGCAATAACTTAACAGGGAAAAAACCAGAGGCAGAAAAGCTTCATATAAAAGTGGGGGAAGGAACTGAATTGCTTTAGGACAAGACATGTCTCAGAATTCACAAGTGTAAGGAAAATGGGGCACGGAGTGAGGGAGAGAATTTACACAAATCATATGAGCTGGAAGAAAATTCTGCACAAAAACAAGCAGAACAGATCAAGATTCCTGGGGAAGGAACAGAGGAAAGGAAGTTGCTCCTGCTGATAAAACCATGCACAAAAAGTACAATCTTAAAAACTTTACCACGTATTTAGGGCAAGAATCAGAAGGAAACCAGCTGAAGAAATTTGAAGAGTTAAACACAAGGTATGTGAAAGGTCCAGAATAACTTGTAACAACTGTCAAAGAAGAGCCTTAACACAAAGTAATCTCTAATAAAATGCAGGAGAAGAGGGAAGAATAGACTTTCAGAGTTAACTCTCAAGATAATTAGATGCCCATCCAGCAGCAAAAAAAGTAGAAATCATACTAAGAGACAGGAATATAATACAATCAAGGGAACAAATTAAAACTTCAGAGGACACATAGAATTTGGAACATTAATAAAAAAATTCAAATTAATGTCCTAAATCAATTCAAGATGATGAAAGTAAATATGAAGATAGAGCTAGAGTATATAAGAAGGATGATGTGAGAGCATAAAGAAAGATTTGGAAGTATAAAAAGAAAGAAAGTCGGGTGGGCAATAGTGGCTTAGTGGCAGAGTTCTCAACTGCCACGCCGGAGACACAGGTTTGATTCCTGGTGCCTGCCCAGGTAAAAAAAAAAATGAAAATAGAATTCATACAGAGAGAAATGACACAATAATGAAGACTGAAAATACACTAAAGACATACAACAGCAGATTTGAATAGCCAGAAGGAAGAAACAGTGAACTAGATTATATGACAGTCAAAAAAATCCAGTTAAAAGAACAGATAGAGAAAAGAATAGAAACAATTTATTAGTGCCTCAGGGATTTGAGTGAACAGCATGAAGTGCACAAACATACATTTCATGGGTATCTCAGAAGGGAAAAGGAAAGAAAGAATATTTGAGGTAAAAATGGTCCATAAATTCCCAAACTTATGAGAAATATAAACATAGGTGTCCAAGAAGACAATGTATGCCCATCAGAATAAATCCTAATAGACCTATTGTGAGGCACATACTAATCAGAATGCCAAAAATAAAGAGAGAATTCTGAAAGCAGCAAGAAAAAGGTGACTCATCACATGCAAGGAATCCTCAATAATACTGGGTGTCAATTTTTCATCAGAAACCATGGATGTGACAAGCCAGTGGTATAGTTTATTTAAAGTATTGAAAGTGAAGACATGCCAGTCCAAAAGTCATCTAAAGAAACTGTCCTTAAAAAATCATGGGGAATTTTAAATATTCACAGGTAAATAGAAACAGATTTTGTCATCAAAATTCCTGCCCTGTAAGAATTACAAAAGGGAATTCTGCAGGTTGACAGGAAAAGATGAGAGAGTGGCATGGACTATTGTGAAGAAATTAGTTCTTCAGAAAGGTAAATCAAAGAGTAACTGCAAAACCCAATAGTTCTGTATCCTCAATATGCAACTTTAGTCTTCAATTCCTATAGGAATTAGACTACTATAGAGCAAGAGAGAGGTATATTTCTTGACAATAGGCATACAAAATATAAAGAAATAATGTGGAGAAAAATAACATGAAAGGGTAACCATACTAATATGGGTGAACTGAAAGTTTATGCCATTGAAGCTAAATTGGTATCTTCTTAAATTAGTAGATTATAGACTTAGGTTGTGTATTACAAACTCCAAGGTTACCACAAAGAAAGTATTTTAAAAATATACAGAAGAAGTAATGAAAAAGAGATCAGTTAGATACATCCTAAGGGTCAACCAGACAGAAAAGGAACTTGAAATAGAGGAGAAGAGAGATGAAGAAACATATAACTTATAAAAATCAAAGAACAAAGTGGTTGAAATAAGTACTGTCTGTGCAGTAATACAACTGAATGTTAATGGATTAAACCATTCAATCAAAAGATAGATTGTCAGAATGGATAAGGAAACAGAATTCAACTATAGGTTGCTTAGAAGAGACTCACCTAAGAAACAAACACACAAATAGGTTTAAAGTGAAAGGATGGAAAAAGATATTCCATGCAAATAGTAACCAAAAAGGACTAGAGTAGTTATACTAATGATGGACAAAATACTCTAAGTCAAAAGCTGTTATGAGAGACAAAGAAGGTCATTATATGTTAAGAAAAGTGGCAATTCACCAGCAAGAAATAACAATCATAAATATATATGCATTTATCCACAATGCATCAAAATACATGAAGCAAAACTGAAGGGAGAAACAGACACATCTACAATAACAGTTAGAGGCTTCAATATCCCACTCTCATAAATAGATAAAACATCTAAATAGAAGATCAATAAGGAAATCGAGAACTTGAATAATATGATAAATGACATAGATCTAACAGACTTATACAGAACATTGCACCCCAAAACAGCAGGATATTCATTTTCTCAAGTATCTGGATCATTCTTCAGAATACAACCCATATTGGATCTCAACAAATATACAAAAGATAGAAATTATACAAACCATCATCTCTGATGATAATGGAATGAAGCTGGAAATCAGCAACAGATGGTAAACTGGGAAATCCACAATATGTGAAAGTTACACAGTGCACTCTTTAACAATGAGTTAAAGAACAAATAACAAGGAAAATCAGTAAATATCTTAAGACAAATGAAAACTAAAACATAGCATATAAAAACTCATGGGATGGGTATATACATGGGTGGTTCAACAGTAGAATGCTTGTCTTTCATGTGGGAGACCCAAGTTTGATTCCCAGACCATGCAGCATCCCCCACCAGAAAAACGATGGAAGTTCTGTTAAAAAAAACAGAAGAAAAGAAAAGGGTGATGCAATGGTGGTGGGATTCTCACCTGCTGTGCTGGAGACCCAGGTTCGATTCCTGGTGCTTGCCCATGACAAAAAAGAAAAAAAGAAAAAAGAAAAGAAAAGGAGAAGAAAAACTTATGGAATGGAATGAAGGCTGTACTGAGAGGGAACTTGATCATCCTAAATCCTTACAAAAGAAAAGAGAGCTAAAACGGAAGACCTAAGTGCATACCTGGAGAAGTTCAGAAAAGAAGAGCAACCTAAACCCAAAGCAAGCAGAAGGAAAGAAATAACAAATATTAGAACAGAAATAAATGAAATTGAGGATTAGAAAACAATAGAGAGCATTAACAAAACCAAAAATTGGCTCCTTGAAAAGAATAATAAAGTTAACAAATACTTCACTAGACAAAGAAATAATGAATGCGTAAGTAAACAAATTCAGAAATGAGAGGTGGACGTTACTACTGACCTCATAGAAATAGAATGATATAAGAAGATACTATGCATTACTGTAAGCTAACAATTTAGGCAATTTAGATGAAATGGACCAATTCCTAGAAACACACAAACAACCTACTCTGACTTTAGAAACAGAAGACTTCAGCAGATCAATTAGAAGCAAAGAGAATGAATCTTCATTAAAATGTACCAACAAAGAAAAGCCTGACACCAGGTAGCTTCACAACTGAATTCTACCAATCATTCCAAGAAGAATTAATACCAAGCCAGCTCAAACTCTTCCAAAACCTAGAACAGGAGGGAACATGACCTTACTTATTCTATGAGGTCAACATCACCCTAATATTAAAGCCAGATTAAGATATCTCAAGTAAAGAAAATACAATTTTCTCTTGTGAATATAGGCACAAAAATCCTCAACATATTGAACTGAACGATGCATCAAAAGATCCACACACTGTGATCAAATGGGTTTTATTGCAGGTATACACTGGTGGATCAACACAAGAAAATCAATCAATGTAATACACGACATTAACAAATCAAGTGATCATCTCACTTGACACAGAAAAAGCGTTTGACAAAATCCAGCATCCTTTCTTAATAAAAATACTTCAAAAGATAGGAATGGTAGGAAAGTTCCTCAACATGGTAAAGGATGTATATGAAAAAAACACAGATAATATCATACTCAATGGTGAAAGACTGAAATCTTTTCCATTAACATCATGACAAGACAAGGACGCCCACTGTCACCACTGTTTTCAACGTTGAACTGGAAGTCCTAGCAAAAGCATTTAGGCAAGAAAAAGAAATAAAAGACATGCAAATTGGAAAGGAGGAAGTAAAACTTCCACTATTTGAAGATCACATGATCCTATACATAGAAAGTCATGAAAAATCTATACACAAAGCCACTAGAACTAAAAAACAAGTTCAGCAAATTGGCAGGATACAAACAAATTACAACAAATAACATTTAGTAATGCTTCTTCAGACTAGTATATTGTTTAGTTGAGTTGGCTTTAATTTTATAAAAGGTAATTTTATAAAAAGGTAATGCCCTGTAACTTTACTTTTGGAACTTTTTCATTCAACATTATATTGCAAATGTTCACTATAGTGTTGAATGTTGCAGATATTCATTTATTTTGTCCCCTGTTTATTCCATTGTGTAAATACATATCTCAATTTATTTCTTAATTTTCATGATAGATGTATATTTCTGAGTTGTTTCTGGAGCTTGTTATTATAAACAGAGCAGCTCCAAACATTCTTGCATGTGACCGATTGCATTTTCCAAAGTTGGCTGCAATAGGCACTTCTATCATATTAAGGTATTCAGACATGTAACTGTATCACTTTTCAACATTCTTTAGTCTAGGTGTGACTTGAGACTTACCTGTTCAATAGTATATAATAGAAATGACCCCAGACAATTTCCAGATGTAGCATTTCACAAACCTGGATTTTCTGATTCCTGCCTTGTGTAATGCTAACTCTTGGGTTGTTACTGCTTGAAGCCAATCCACCATGCTGTGAGAAAAGCAAGTCACATTGATAGGTCATGTATAGGAGCTCTGGTCAATGGTTTCACTTGACCTCCCAGCTGCCAAACAGCATCAATTGTCAGTCCATTGAGTAAGCCATGTTGGATGTTCCAGCTCATTTATGCCTTCAGATGAGTGCAGCTCCAGACCAGGCTGACTACTACTGTAAGAAGTGAGAACACCTGGTTAAGCCAAGTCAAGCCTTGGAACAATTAGGAATAGTAAAATACTGTTGTTTAAAGTCACTAAGTTTTGCAGTGGTTTGTTATGTGTCAATAGATAACTAAAATATAAATTTGCTCCAGAAATGAGTTTTGAACTTGCACGGACCTTGAATCCTTTTCCTACTGCTTTGCATTGTATCTACTTTTCCAAGGCTTCTATGATAAATACCACACACCAGTTGGCTTAAAGAATGAAACTGTATTGCGTTTTAGTTTTATAGACCAGAAGTCCAAATTCTAGGTCTCAACAGGTCATGCTTTCTACTAGAATCTTAAGCATTTTGCCAGCTTGTCACAAATCTTGAGTTTCCTTGGCTTGCATCTATGCTTCACTCACATGGATTCTCCTTCTCCTGCTTAGTCTAGACTTCCTCCCCCTATAAAGATGTCATCCATAAAAGTGAGTTACGTACCCCAGAAAAAAATTGGTTCTTAAGCTTAATCCACATTCCTCTGGTTATAAAGTCACTTATAAAAAGGACAATTTGAAGATGTTATTTTTAGCGAGGGACTGGCACAACTGAATGAGGGTTGGGCTTAATCTGTGTTACTGGAGGCCTTTTAAGGAGTGCCCAGAAGTTAGAGTGAAAAAGGAGATGACACTAGCATTTGACAGACAGCATATAAACAGTCCAAGAGCCCTGAGTATTACTGGTAGCCAGGACCAGAATCCTACTCTTTGGGGAAAAAGAAAGCCATGCTAGCATCTCAATAAAATAAAAAAATAAAAAGGTTCAAAGAAGCACATTTGTTTGAGGTGTGGACTGTGGTGGTTTTGGACTATGTCAGCCTAGCCAAGCTCTACCTACCTTTCTTAGAATTCCCTTACCTGTGTGGGTATAGATTAGGATCAGTGACAAAGAAATTTGCATAAAATTTGGAAGGCAAAAGTTAAGCAGCTGTTCTTACATTTGGGAGGATGGCACAGAACCCCAGATGCTTTTATCTGTTGTTCCTGATCTGGGCTCCCACCTTGTTGACATGGAGTAGCCAATCTTCCAGGTCCTGACAGATCTCACTCAGAATTTCTAAATTCTGGGTGAGGCAAGTGTGCAGTGCCATAGTTCACTATCTTCTATAGAGGAGAAAGAGGCAGGTTCAGATTTTCTTCAAGCGTTCAATATCCCTTACAGATTCCAATTTACACTTATGCTTCCCGGCTTTCAATTTAGCTTTTCTTTCTAACTGCCTACCCTGGTCACCTTATAGGAACTTTATATACTCCACAAGATGCAGACTCAGAGCCTTCCAAACACCTTATCACAAGCTTCCCTTCATGGTCCTTTGTTGGTGGCTTTTCTTTATTCCATTATGGTCCCTGTGAGGGTCAGTTTTATGTGTCAACTGAAGTAGGTCAATTTCCCAGTTATTCAGTCAAATACTAATCTAGGTTTTGCTGTGAAGGTATTTTATTTTGTTGATGTGAAAGTAAAAGATCAAGTGACTTTGATTAATGGACATTATAGATAATCTAGGTTGTCCTGATCCAATCAGTTGAAAGGGTTTAAGAGCAGAGCAGAGGTTACCCTGAAGAAGAAATGCCACTTGTGGCATTTCAGCTCATGCCCCTGAATTCCAGACTGTCTTTCCTCCACAGGATTTTTGTATCAGTGCTATACTTGTTTCTTTTTTATTCTTTATTATTAAATTATTTGGATTTTCCTTGGTCAGGTATTTTCAGGAAATTTGGCAGGGGGTGGGGGTGGGGAAGATCAGATGCAGTTGGTGATCAGATAAGACTTTATCTGACACAAAGACAGGCTGCTTCCTTCCTGAACAGCTCCATCTTCTCCCAGAAATTAGTTCAGGTTTACTCATCTGAATTCCTACACCCATTATTGCAAACAAAGAATATAGCATTTGCACTTAGAATGAAACCCTCATGATTAATGAGGGTTTTCTTAGATATTTCTTAGACATTTATTGACACTTTCTTAGATCTTTCACTGATGAGCCTTTTTACCATTATCCACATATCTCCACTTCACTTCCTTCCATGTGTCTTCTTAATCTCAACTACTTTTTTTGCAGCTACTTTTTATAGTCTGCAGATTGTATATATATTATTAATTTTACTAAAAATGGAGTTTGTGGTACATTTGTTCAATCTCCTTGTTGGTTTTTACAATTTCCAGGAGGAATTGAAAGATGCTGATCTATGCAACCTTGATTAAACCAAAATTATTTGGTTTATTACATTTTAATTATAGAGCTGATCCCTAAAGGTTAACACAAAATTTCAACAGGTTACAGTCTGTGAATTACCTTGGGCAAATGATGAACCCTTATGAACCTGTTTCTTCATCTGTATAATGGAGATAATAATGACAGTGCTTTCACAATAAAGTGTTGGTGAGGATAGAATGGATAGCATATGTGAGGGTTTATTAGTTAGGGTTCTCTAGAGAAACAGCAGGAGATAGCTGTAGATATAAAATTTATAAAAGTGTTTCACATAACTGGGGATGTAGAATCCAAGTTTTGTAGGGCAGGCTGCAAGCTGGTAACACTGATGAAGTGTCTAGATGAACTTCACAGGAGAGGCTCATTGGCTGAAGGAGGAAGAGTGACTGTCTCTTCTGAATCCTCCTTAAAGCCTTCCAATGATTAGATTAAGCATCACTCATTGCAGAAGACACTCCTCTTAGCTGATTACAAATGATATCAGCTGTGGATGCAGCCAGTGTAGTCATGATTTAAGTCCTTGAAATGTCCTCATAGCAACAGACAGGTTAGTGCTTGATCAACCAGATGATTGGGCACCACCACCTGCCCAAGTTGACAAATGAACCTGACCACAACAAGGGGTGTCCCAGAAAGAAACCCTAGTGCTGCAATTATCTACTATTAGGAGATGCTATATATTTCATAGAAACATCTGTAAACCAGGCCAAGGTTTTTTCTTACTCAGTGTCATATTTGATGGGAGCTCCCAAAGAGGCCATTGGTGTGGTCTGGAAGACGAAAAGAAATGTATCAGAGGTGATGGCCATTGGCATTTGAGTCAATTCTTCGTGTAACTTATTTTTGCCTCAGGGACTGTGCAAACCCAATCTTGTATATACAAATTCTATGCAGGGGTGATGATTCCCATCACATCCCATTCAGCTGTCATATTTGGCCTGTGCAGAAAACAGTTGGGTCTTTGAGGATGACAGTGGGTTATTGTAAGCTCAACCAGGTGGTAACTCAAATTGCAGCTCTTGTTCTGGATGTGGTACCATTGCTTGAGCAAATCAATACATCCCCTGGTACCTGGTATGCAGCTATTAATCTGGAAATTGCATTTTTTTCCACACTGCTCCATTACATTGATGATATCATATTGATTGGACCTAGTTAGCAAGAGTAGCAACTACTCTAGACTTGTTGGCAAGGCATTTGCATGTCAGATGATGGGAGATAAATCCAACAAAAATATAGGAGCCTTCCACCTCAGTGAAAGTTCTAAGTGTCCATTGGTGTGGGGCCTGTCAAGATATCCCTTCTAGGGTGAAAGATAAGTTGCTGCATCTGGACCCTCCTATGACTAAAAAAGGCACAATGCCTAGATGGTTTCTTTGGATTTTGGCAACAACATATTCCTCATTTGGGTGTGTTACTCTGGCCCATTTATCAAATGAGCAGAAAAGCAGCTAATTTTTGGGGTAGGGACCTGAACAAGAGGAGCCTCTGCAACAGTTCCAGGCTGCTTTACAAGCTGGTCTGCCACTTGAACCATATGATCCAGCAGATCCAATGATGCTGGAAGTGTCAGTGGCAAATAGAGATGCTGTGTGGAGCCTTTGGCAGATGCCTATAAGAGAATCCCAATACAAACCCTCGCGAGTTGGAGCAAAGCCAGACCATCTGCTGCAGATAACTACTCTCCTTTTGGGAAACAGCTTTTGGCCTGATATTGGGTCTTAGTAGAGACTGAACACTTAACCATGGGCCACCAAGTTACCATGAGACCTCAGTTGCCTATCATGAGATGGGTGTTGTCTGACCCACCAAGCCATAAAGTTAGGTATGCACAGCAGCACTTCATCATAAAATGGAAATGGTATATATGAGATAGGGCCAGAGCAGGTCCTGAAGGCACAAGTAAGTTACATGAGGAAATGGCCCAAATGCCCATGGTCACCACTCCTGCCACATTACCTTCTCTTTTCTAGGCCAGAACTATTGCCTCTTGGGGAGTTCCTTACAGTGAATTGGCCGAGGAAGAGAAAACTTGAGCCTGGTTTACAGATGGTTCTGCATGATATGCAGGTACCATACAAAAGTGGACAGCTGCAGCATTACAACTCCTTTCTGGGATGCCCCTGAAGGACAGTGGTGAGGGGGAATTCTCCCAGTGGGCAGCACTTCAAGCAGTGCACCTGGTTGTTCTTTTTGCTTGGAAGGAGAACTGGCCAGAGGTGTGTTTGTGTACCGACTCATGGGCTGTTGCTAATGGTTTGGTTGGATGGTCAGGGATATGGAAAGAGCATGATTGGAAAATTGGTGACAAAGATATCTGGGGAAGAGGTATGTGGATAGACCTTTCTGACTGGGCTAAGAACATGAAGATATTTGTGTCCTATGTGAATGTGCACCAGAGGGTGGCTTTGGCAGAGGAAAGTTTTAATAATCAAGTGGATAAGATATTCATTCTGTGGATTTCAGTCAGCTTCTTTCCCCAGCAACTCCTGTTATTACTCAATGGGCCCTTGGAAAAAGTGGTCATGGTGGTAGGGATGGAGGTTATGCATGGGCTCAGCAACATGGACTTCCACTCTCCAAAGCTGACATGGCTACAGTGCCTGCTGGGTGCCCAATCTGCCAGCAGCAGAGCCTGACACTCAGCTCCTAATATGGCATCATTCCCCAAGGTGACCAGCCATTTACATGATGGCAGGTTAATTACATTGGACCACTCCCTTAATGGAAGGGGTAGTGATCTATTCTAATTGGATATGGGTTTGCTTTCTCTGCACACAATGCTTCTGCCAAAACTACTATCTGTGGACTTATGGAATGCCTTATGCATCATCATGGTATTCCATGCAGCACTGCTTCTGATCAAGGAATGCACTTCACAGCAAATGAAGTGTGGGAATGGGCACATGTTCATGGAATTCTCTGTTCTTACCATGTTCCCCATCACCATAGACAGCTGGATTGATAGAACAGTGGAATGGCCTTTTGAAGACTCAATTACACTGCCAAATAGGTGGCAATACCTTGCAGGTCTGGGGTGATGTTCTCCAGGTGGCTGTGTATGCTCTGAATCAGCGTTCAATGTATGGTGCTGTTTCTCCCATAGCCAGGATCCATGGGTCCAGGAACCAAGGGGGGAAATGGGAGTGGTACCACTCACTATTACCTCTAGTGGTCCACTAGGAAAATTTTTGCTTCCTGTTCCTGTGATCTTGAGCTCTTCTGGTCGACAGGTTTTAGTTCCAGAAGGGAGAGCGCCTCCACCAGGAGAAACCACAATGATTTCAATTGAACTGGAATCTAAGACTGCCACCTGGTCACTTTGGGCTACTCATGCCCCTGGATCAACAAGCCAAGAAGGGGATTATTTTACTGGCTGGGGCGGTTGACCCTGGCTATCAGGAGAAAATAGGACTGCAACTACACAATGGAGGTAAAGAAGAGTTTTCCTGGAATATGGGAGATCCCCTAGGGCATCTCTTAGTACTGCTATGCCATGTGATTAAAATCAATGGAAAACCGCAGCAACCCAATCCAGGTAGGTGTACCAATGGCTCTCAAACTTCAGGAATGAAGGTTTGGGTCACTCCACCAGGCAGAGAAAAACAGCCATCTGGAGTGCTTGCTGAGGGTAAAGGGAATATGGAATGGTTAGTGGAAGAAAGTAGTGCTAAATATGAACTATGACCACGTGATCAGTTACAGAAACGAGGACTGTAATGCTGTTGTGTTCATTTTATAGTATTTAATCTGTAAGATTTCAAGTTTAAGTGTGAATATTACCCAAGGACTTGCATGCTATTCTGGGAGATTTAATGTGTTTCTGGTTGTACGTGGGACAGTTGAGTATTGCTAGCTGAGGAAAAAATTGTCTTTTTTCTTTTTTTTGCATGGGCAGGCACTGGGAATTGAACTCTGGTCTCTGGCATGGCAAGTGTGAACTCCTGTTGATTCTGTTTCTCTAGGGAACCCTAGCTAATACACCCTGAAAGACAGCAGTGAAGAAAAATCCTTTTAGTTGAAAGAACTTTGAGCAGGGTACTTGCATGTTCATTTGATGCCACCATGGCCTGCCCTGTTATTGTTTTATATTTGGAGATTAAGTATGGTTTAAGGTGATGTATATAGCTGCCAAGTTGACAAGTGGTGAACGGTCATGGTGAGGTTCATGTGTCACTTCTCCAGGTGGTGGTGTCCATTCTTCTGGTCAGGCAAACACTGTCCTGTCTGTTGCTATGAGGACATTTTATGGACTTAAATCATGATTAGGCTGGCTGCATCCACACTAAGCAGAGTGTCTTCTGCAATGTGTGGTGCTTAATCTAATCACCTGAATGCTTTTTAGGTGATTCAGAAGAGACAGCTTTAGTCAGTGAGCCTTTTCCTGTGGAGTTCATCCAGACCTTTCATTGGAGTCACCTGCTGCATGGCCTGCCCTACAGATTTTGGTCTCTTCTATTCTCATGGTTTTCCAGACAATGTCTCCTGAGAGTGTGTTGAGGAACTTCATCAGAATTAACAGCTTGTGGCCTTCCCTACAGACCTTGGACGCTACATCCCTATGATTATGTGAGACACCTTTATAAATTTTATATCTATGGATATCTCCTGTTGATTCTGTTTCTCTAGAGAACCTAGCCAATACATCCTGAAAGACAGCAGTGAAGAAAAATCCTTTCGGTGGAAAGAACTTTGAGCAGGACACTTACATGTTCATTTTGATGGAAGGAGAAATGGTAGAGATAATCAATTTGGTGCCAATTCATACACTGGAGCTGTAGTCTTGGTAGAAACATGATTGGAAAATTGATGACAAAGTGGTCTATGGGGAACATACTTGGATATATTATTCTAAATGGACAAAAACTGTGAAGTTATTTGTGTCCCAATGTGAATGCTCACCAAAGGATGATCTCAGAACACAAAGGATTTAATAATCAGATGGACAAGATGACTCATTCTGTGGATACCAATCAACCTCTTTCCTCAGCCACTCCTGTAATTATCCAATGGCTTTATAAGACAGTGGCTATGGTGATCATTTGGAAGATATGCAGAGGCTCAGTAATGTGGTCTTCCTCTTAAGAGCATTTATCTGGCCATACAAACTGCTGAGAGCTCAATCTGCCAGCATCAGAGACTAATAATGAGTCCTTAATATGTCACCATTCCCTGAGGTTATCAGCCAGCTACATAGTGTAAGATTGATTACACTGGATCATTTTCATCATGGGAACAGTCTTTTTGTTCTTTGGGAATACATACTCTTCATACAGATTTTCATCTATACAGAATATTTTTTCCAAAACCACCATTACCTATGGAATGCATTATCCACCATCATAGTATTCCACATATATATACTACCTAAATTTTTCACTTTTAACTGCATTCACATATATATATATATTTCAGCGTTGTTAATTATGTTGACAGCATTATGCTATCATCACAACCGTCCATTGCCAAAACTTTGCCATATACTGACTTAGAAATTTTGTACAATTTAAACTTTAACTTCTCATTTAACCCCACCTATCCCCTGTGTTCTAGTTTGCTAGCTGCTGGAATGCAACACACCACAGACGGATTGGCTTTTAATAAAAGGGGATTTATTTTGTTAGTTCTTCAGAGGAAAGGCAGCTAACTTTCCACTGAGGTTCTTTCTTACGTGGAAGGCACAGAATGGTCTCTGCTGGTCTTCTCTCCAGGCCCCTGGGTTCCAACAACTTTCCCCGGGGTGACTTCTTTCTACATCTCCAAAGGCCTGGGCTGAGCTGCGAGTGCTGAGATGAAGAATGCCGAGCTGCTTAGGCTGTGGTACGTTGTGCTTTCTCATTTAAGCACCAGCCAATTAAGACAAACGTCACTCATTGCAGCAGACATACCTCCTAGCCGACTGCAGATGTAATTAGCAACAGATGAGGTTCACGTACCATTGGCTCATGGCCACAGCAACAGAACTAGGCACCTTCACCTGGCCAAGTTGACAACTGAATCTAACTACCACATGTCCACCCCTTGTCAACTTGGCAACTTCATGCATCACCCTAAACAATATTAAGGTGATCTTCTGGCTGTGGATCTGTGAATCTCAAAACAAATGATCTAATGCCAATATGCAAAGGAGGATAAACATAGGATCCATAGGGAGAAACTGGAAGGAAAACCTGAAGGCAAACACCATTGGATTTCAAAGTCTGAAAGTCATTCATCCTTCGGCTTTAGAAAGTGGCTGTCCCACCCTTTCTGAGGACCTATGCAGTGGCCCGCCTCTTTCCAAATCAACCTCAGGGAACATCGAGGAGACCACCTCTCAGCTCCAGTCTCTCAGGCATCAGGGCCACCCCTGGGCTCTCTGCCATTTCTGGGGCACACGCTCAACCCCTCCATGTGGTGGCAGCCAGGCTCTCCCAGTCCCCCAAGGAGCGTGCTCTACCTTCTCCAAGGCCTGAGGCTGCACAACTCTTCCACTGCAACAAGGTGGGAGGCTTATCCTCGCCCTTCAGGGTAAACTCTCCCTCTCCATGTATATGCGTGGGTCCACTCTCCTGGGCGAGAGAAGCTTCCATGGTTCTCACTCTGCAAACTCCAATGTTTTCCCTTTTGTGTCCTCCTTTGTCAAGATTGGCAGTGGTTCCATTTACACCAACAATCTCTTCAAACACTCCAGGGCTTCTTCATCAATCTCTTCACAGTTCCTCCAAAGTCTTCCCCTTAGCCATCCAAAACACCGTTCCAACAGATCTGGTATTTGCAAACCACAGCAGCACCCCACTCCTGGTACCAAATCTGTTCTAGTTTGCTAGCTGCTGGAATGCAACACACCAGAGACAGATTGGCTTTTAATAAAAGGGGATTTATTTTGTTAGTTCTTCAGAGGAAAGGCAGCTAACTTTCCACTGAGGTTCTTTCTTACGTGGATGGCACAGGATGATCTCTGCTGGTCTTCTCTCCAGTCCCCTGGGTACCACCAACTTTCCCTGGGGTGACTTCTTTCTACATCTCCAAAGGCCTGGGCTGAGCTGTGAGTGCTGAGATGAAGAACGCCGAGCTGCTTAGGCTGCGCTACGTTGTGCTCTCTCATTTAAGCACCAACCAATTAAGTCAAACGTCACTCATTGTAGCAGACATACCTCCTAGATGACTGCAGATGTAATTACCAACAGGTGAGGTTCACGTACCATTGGCTCATGGCCACAACAATAGAATTAGGCACCTTCACCTGGCCAAGTTGACAACTGAATCTAACTACCACACCCTGGTAACTTATATTCTATATCCTTATTCTATGAGTTTGGTTATCCTAATTAGTTCATATCAGTGAGTACCTACAGATTTTGTAATTTTGAATCTGATATTTCATTAATATTACTTTCAGAGTTCATCCATGTCACATGAATCAGAACCTTATGCATTTTTATGACTGAAAAATATTCCTATGTGTATATATACCACATTTTATTTATCCATTAATCAGTGTTGATGCTCACTTTGTTTGCTTCTATATTTCAGCAGTTGTGAATAGTGCCAGCATGAACATTGTTTTTAAATGTCTGAGTCCCTGCTTTCAAATCTTTTGTGTATATACCTAAAGCGGGACTTCTAGGTCATATTCTTTACTCAAATTTTTGAGGAACTGCCAAACATTTTTCCACATGGCTACACTGTTATACATTCTGACCAATTATGAAAGAGTTTTCCTTTTTCTCTGCATCCATTCCAGCA
>PVIY010043417.1:0-20335 GCA_004026745.1 Myrmecophaga tridactyla
CAAATCTCAAAACCAATTAGAGTTTATTTAGATCCTTCCTGGTGAGTAAATTGTTTCATATGGAAGGATTAGCATAGACCTTAAGATCCAATTCTCCTTTCAAGCCTCAGGTGTAAATCTTAATCACCTTGGACATAAACAATCGCTGAATTTCCAATGTTTACTACAGTACAAAGTGAAAACTGATAATTGCAAGTTATAAAAGAATCATGAGGTGGTGTGGAGAAATATGCAGTAGAGACGATGGAGTGAGTGGGCAAAAGCTCATCATATGTATCCCATTGCAGTGCCTTGTACCTGTCTGCCATGGTTTGGAGTGGCACAACTTTTAACACATCACCAATGGAGGTGAGGGGTTAGTACTTTTGTAATCTACTAAGAGCATTTGAAAGGATAGTGTTAAAATACAAATACAAGAAGACAGAAATTGGAAGGTGGTACAGGAAACAGAGTTCATTACATAAACATTTAGGTCAAAACCAGCCCTTATATTTGTCCAGATTTCTGCATCTTATGCAAGAGCTACCAATACATCCAAGAAATGAAAAGCAAAAATATCCTCAGTATAATTACTAAAGCAAAGGCAGAGTTTGAAAACAAAGTTTGAATTGATTTTCCCTTTTCTTAGTTATAGCTGACAATATTGTTTTAGTAATTTGGAACTGAGAGGTATTAAAATAGAATTAGTGCAAGGTGGGCCATGTTGGCTCAGGAGGCAGAGTTCTCTAAGGAAATACTGAAGAGAAGAAGTTCCCATTGAAGATTATTTTACTTTAAAAAGAAATAAATTCTTCCACAGATATTACCATTTTTTCCAAAAAGACCTGTCTTCACGTGGTAGGTTGTCCCTAGTAGGGCCATCACTTCTGCTGGAGTTTCATCCCATAGCTCAGTGCCAGATGGAAACTGGAAACCACTTTTCCGGGAATCCTGTTCTCTGCATAGCTCATGTTGATCATCCATCTGAGGGATTTGCACTCGATTTGGAAGATTCGAAGAAAAAAAATGGGTTACTCTCTGGCACAGGTAGATGTGTGGACAGTATCAATACCAACACAGGTATTCAGATGCTTTTGAATTATTTACATCATCTCACAATGATTCATAATTGAAATGAGTCAAATTCAGTTGGCTCCTAAATCCTTTCTATTTCTTGTGTTCATTCATTTCATAATACATGGAACCTTCCATCTTTGTCTTAAAAAGAATATTTTTCAAACTAAAAGCTTCCAAACTTACAAATTAAACAGGATGTAAGAGGTAGATGACATTTAAATGAAGAAAAAACAGAGATAAACAGCTTGAAGTAATAATTGCCATTTGTTTTTTCCAATCCCAGTTTAATGTCCAAGAAGACATCCTCTAATTCTCTCTATTGTGTATTTCTCCACACTATCTCATGATTCTTTTATAACTTGAAATTTTTAGGTTTCACTTTAGATTGTAGTAAACATTGGAAATTTTCAGCGATATTTATTATTTATTAATTTTCCTAAGTGAATTCATATTAGAAATAATCTTTAAAGCTTTGAATGCAAGATTTTGACATTACTAAAAAATTGCATAATAAGTTGATATGTTAACATTGAGCAAAAGTACATAAGGCAAAAATATCCTGCAACCCCAGGAGTGATTAATTATAAGTGAATTGATATTTGATCAATTCATTATACATAGAACTTAAAAATCTACAGTTTAACTAGTTGAGAGGAAGATAGGTGGGTTTTGTGCCTTTTGTATTCTGAAATCCTTCTAGTTACTTAAAATAAACAAATTGACTTGGTAAGTTAAAGCATACGTTGCTTTTAAAAGTACTAAAAAGTACTAATTACAGATCAATATGCATTTACATCTGAGGATTGAAAGGAGAATTGGATCTTAAGGTCTATACTAATCTTTCCATTTCCATATATGAAATGATTTACTCACCAATAAAATGAGAAGATGTGAGGGGCATATTTACATTAATAATGCAATATGAGTTGAATCACATTTCATAATTTCTAGATAAAATACCAGAAGAAAATTTGGGATACTTATTCTGTTCGCATAATACTTTTCTCAATGTTTACAAAGAAGATAAACACAGAAACCCAATCTATCATTAAATTTGATGCTATGACATCAAGTATTATTTACAAAATTAACCATGTTGAAGTATCATACATTTTTTTGGAGGGTGGGGCCTTATTTTTTTATCATAAGTATTGTTAATGCTGGAATTAATGACCACAAAAAGAGATGCCTACGATATCGAATGAAGCATGAGCTCATTCAAAATGCAATGCATAGCTGAGCAGGCAGGGTTTCTTTACAAAATATATTGCACTGCAAAACTTGATATTGAGTAGACTATGGAAAGCCAATCTTTAAATCTCTGCTTTGAATTGGTTCTTCATGAGGAACATATTTTCTTTGCTTTGGGGATTCAGTTTTCTTTAGTGTCAAACTCCAAATGGTCCTGACTTTAAAGAACTGATGTGCCACTGCTTAATTAATTTCCCTTAAGGAATGTCATCGGTGAGAGGAATTCATCTATACAGTTCCTTGTGTCATGTATGCTTTAAATTCATTATCATTAATCTTGATCAAGTAGAACAGGGTGATCTTTTTAAGCTTTTCCCCTTATATGGGTTAACTTAAATGACTTACATTCAGTGATAAGGAAAATTCAAGATTCTTTCCTGCCCGTCTGTCTGTGCCCAGCCTCCCATATGTGTGCACCTGGGGATGGGGATTCTCAGCTACTGTGGGCTCCTGAGAAAGAGCAGGGAGGAGTGGTGGGGTGGGAGGCCAGCTGAGTCAACCTTAAATTGTAACCAGTTGTTGTATTGGGCTGTGCATGTGTCCAGTGTGTGTGGCTTTATTTAAAAGATCTATTTTGTTATTCTTTGTCTAGAGAGTTAATTCTGTTTACTCATGTGTTTGCTTGTTTTTTTTTTTTGAGAATTAATGGAACAAGTTCGCAGTAGGATGTGGATCATTTTGAAATGCTTTTGTCTACATTTGAGCAAAGCAGTGAAGGAGATGTCTCCATCTTTGAGTCTACATCATTTGTATAGAATCGTAATTCGAGAGACAGTGACAACAGCAGCGTCAATGTTAGTCATCATAGTTATAACTGATGTTTATTGAGTTCTTGCTGTGTGTCAGGCAATATTGTGAATTTATTCAACAGTTAACTTGGTCAAATCTCCAAAAACATTTTTTTAGGTACTATCAACAACCACAATAGAAAATTAGGATGAAACTACTTTGTAAAGAAAGGAAAAAGAAATAAGTTCCCGCTTCTTCAAATAAAAATTTTGTTATCTCCTTTGTCTGCAATATTCTTATTTTTTTCTTATTTTATGTTGTCCAATTGTCCCAATATCTTATCTAATTTACTTCTCTAAATTTCATGTGCTGCATTTTTTCTCTTCACAGTCTTGTCCCTATGGTTTCTTTTTCTTTTCTGCTTGAATATGTTATCTCATATTTTGTTAAAATAATTACTTTATGATATGAAATATATAACTTTAAAATTCAGGAGAGACTTGCTGGAATTGATTTATAAGGAATTAACATTTGATGATCCTATCCCCTTAGTTATATGCTTTAATTTTTTGTTGTATTTTGTATACAGATATAAATCAGTTTCATTATTATCATAATAAAGTATCATACCTAAGTATCAATGAGTACTTGCTACTAGTAGTGAACAATATTTTGAATATTAAAATAATTCATTAGAATGTTACTTATTTTGTATAATTATGATTTATACAATCAAATATATTGAGCACATGAACAAGTTCAATTTTTAAAATCAATTTCCAAGGTCTGGATCAAAACAAAAGGAACATATAATTCAATTTCTTAGCCTGGACTGACCACTTATCGCATGCTCCTTGAGTCAAAAGCAGATTAGTACATGTTAAATTACATTTCAATGACTGATCGTCAAAACGGTTGCAGTGTCGACATACCTTTTTTCACAACTGAAAATATCTCATCTACTTTACATAAAGAAATAAACATCAATTCATTCATAAGAGTGGTGATATTCTTTACATACATATTTTAATAGAACTTGCATTACAGTGTATACCTGACATAAGTTCAGAATTGAAAAAATACATTAAAGAAACCTTTAAAAATTATACTGAATTTGCCAAACACTGCCCTGCTGGACTGACGATTTATGTCAATTAACTCAGAAAGATAACATCTCACAATATGTGCTAGAAATATGTACAAATAAGGAAATTAAATATATGAGCAAATCATCTAAGTTTTATACTTCCTCTGGTTTCAAGTGAATATTTTAATTACAAAATAGAAGATATTTATATACTTTTCAGTATTTGTCAAAGTGGCTATTGCTCAATAGACACAGAGTTAGTGTTTTGAAATGGGGAGAAACACATTCCCCTGAGGTGATTCAAGAAAAAAATTCCATTGCAGTTAGTAAACATCATTTATTTTCTTAAAGCACAGTCAGTGTTATTACATGGATTTATTGGCATTGATAAGTTATTTAAAACATGAAGACAGAAAATCTGAATTTTGGAATAGATCTCATACACCTTGTTCATTTCCAATATGGTCAAAGGGACATTTTGATCCTTCTTGCTGTTGTCATCCTCTTTTCAGCTGTGCTGGTACAAAATAAAAAACTGATTCAACCCATCCAATTGGGGACTGAATTCCATACTCCAATGTATTTTCTACTCAAAGTAAAACAATTCTTATCATATTCATACATCTCCATTTTTGGGCCTTGGTAGAAATATAACACTCATCGATTTCATGTCTTTTGATCAACATTTGGTCATTGGTCCCCTTTAGGTTACCCTGTAACCATTAGCAAAATGGACTATTTGTCCGTGGACATATATACATTGGTCAGTGGTTCCAGCAACTCTGTAATAGAAACTGTTATGTATTTCAGCTTGTGTTTTGTAGGTCTAGCTCCTTAACTGTTATTGTCTGTAATGTCCATCTCCCTACAGCCATTAGTGCATCATGACCATTCCCAATATGGGTACACCAGCCACTTAAGTGGCCTCATGATTCTCTTGTGTCCATTCATGGACAGCTTAGCTTCCTGTGCCCACGTGCTCACTGCAGTGCTCCAGGTGAGCTTGTTAAAGGTTGTTTCTCCAGCATCTAACCTGCTGTGGCAAGTCTGTTCTACGGAAATGTTCTCTCCACCTCTATGAGAGCTTTCTCCCTACATGCCATGGTGTTCGACACCGTGACTACAACTTTTCCAAGCTAATTCATCTAAACCTTGAGAAATCAAGAGGCCAAGGAGGTCTTGAGAATATTTTTACATAATGAAATTTTAAGAACTCCATATTGATTTAGAAAGTGGCAAATATAATGGCTCAACTAATCTTCTGCCTGTAAAGAAGTGACTATTGGATCCTTTTCTGATCTGGGAGGAGAGTTCCCAGAGATGGGACATCATGCAATGGTTTGGCTGAATATCTATTTCCTATGAATATTAAGTTCCTGGCCCATGAATCCCAACAGCCATCTCTGAGGAAGACATGAGTGGGAATATCATTGTCTAGAAAGGATCTCTTGAAGATCCTTTAGTCCAATGACCTGAACCCATATACACTTTCCTCAAAACCCAGAAGTATTTTGAGAATTTTTATGCGAAGTATTGTCAGCCTGGACTGAAAAGGATAGGGATTGAAAAAAAGTAGAGGAAAATAACTTTAGAGCAGAACCATAGAAGCAGAGATCTATGCAAAGAAATTTATCAGGTTCAAAGTAGGGGGCCTTCCACCCTGGTGCTCAGAGGGTGTGGTGCCTAAGAGACAGGCTGAAACCTCAGTGCTTGTAGAGACCATCATCCCTGATTTGAACTCCTTGATTTGGGACTTCTGGGCTCTAAAACTGTGAACTAAAAAGTTCTTGTTTATATCTCAGCCTATTTTGTAGCATTGCCATAGCAACTCTACCAAACCAAGAAAAAACCCAATCATTATGCATTGGGTAATAGCTACAGAATTAAATATGTAGTTTTTCATTAATCTGGCAGGGACATTGGCTATTTAACATTGGCTATAGCTATTTATTCCAGAGCCCTCAAATTTCTATATTTTTCTTATTGCTGTGTAACAGGTGTTTTTTGTGTTTCCTAAGAACTTCTGACAAGATTCCCAAATAATATTAAAAGACACATATGCCATCTCAGTGGTATATAAGTAAATAAGAAAATATTTATTACAATTCTAGCAAGCTTCCTTCTACACGTACAAGGTTACTTTAAAATATTAGAAATATAAAACTATTATCTTAAATTTTGTTGTGAACTGGATGGCACATGATAATTTTGAAAAACTTGCATGTTATTGGAATAAATCCACTTTCCCACATCTCACATGTGCATAATCTGTGACATTTAATTTGGAAATACATATAAAATAGTGATATTTTTTAATGCATTATTTTCACTTCTGTATATGTATCAGGAAAAAATTTTTTTCAGCATGTTTTAGTGTCTTTTTGACATAGACCATTCTGTTTAATAAATATCTGAAGCTCAAATGAAGGTCACCAGGAAGGCATGATCTGATCCATTATCAATTTTTGTAACCAAAAATTGTTTGAAGGAATTTGCCCATGAGTTGTCTCCAGAAAAGTAGTAGTTTGGTTTTTGTATCTTGTCACTCCTTGTACAATGCTGTTCTTTATACGAGGTCTGTCCTTTCCTGTCTCCTTCTGAATAGATAACAGTATTTCAAGGAGCTTCACCTTCTCAGCACTCTCCTGAGGGCTGCAGCCACGTCTTTGTTTTGAAGACTGTAGATGAGGGGGTTGAGCTTGGGTGTGTCGGTCATTTCATCCTGCAGAGCGTACGGTAGGCTTCTGGGACGATGTACATGAGGATGGCTGTTCTTGAATTATTATTTTACATATTTATTTATAAGAATTCATTGTTTTGTAGGTACAAAAACAAATTATTTTATCTGTGACTTGCAATTTTTGTAGGTGTCTTTCAAAAAATAGAATTTTAAAATTTTACCAGATAATATTTCTCAAAGATTTTCTTTGAAATTAATAGTTTTTGTCCTGTTATGAAGGTGTTTTCTACACATTGATCGCAAATTTATTGTCCTATATTCGTATGTAGAAAAAATATTTTGATATTTATACTCCATATAAAATTACAGTGTTTGTTTTCATTACATAAGGCAAACATATTTAGTGTTTCATATTTTATTCAAAGGGTTTATAAAATTGCTTCGGTACTATGATTTGAAAATTTTATCTCTCAATTTGCATTGCTGATTTATTTTTAAATGATTTTAAAAATATGAGTGCAGGAATTTTTCCTAAATCTCCTACTCTATTGTATTCATCTACTTATGACATTGAACTTTAATAAATTTGTCTTCATATGTCAATGATATTGCTTTGTCATCTTTTGTTCTTTTTACTATTCATATGAATAATGAATAAACGCATATATGCATATATACTCACCTATAATACATGTGTATATAAATGCCTTACATAAGCTTTTTTTTTGCATAGGCAGGGACCAGGAATCAAACCCGGGTCTCTGGCCTGGCAGACGAGAACTCTGTCTGCTAAGCCACCATGACCCACCCACTTTTTTTTGTATGTGCTTTTTAAAAACAGTTTTATTTAGATAAATTC
This sequence comes from Myrmecophaga tridactyla, assembly GCA_004026745.1. NCBI lineage: Eukaryota > Metazoa > Chordata > Mammalia > Pilosa > Myrmecophagidae > Myrmecophaga > Myrmecophaga tridactyla. The sequence continues at coordinate 7,663 of PVIY010043417.1, forward strand.
ACATACTACGCAGTACCTGAAAAGTGTAAAATCAATGTTTTCTAGAATGCATAAACTTTTGAAGATCTTGGTGTTGGTAATAAATCTCTTTGTTTGATGGAAACTGGTTTTGTAGAGATATTTAAATATTTAAGGCATCTGAAAAAGAAGTTTTGATATAAGCAAATGGAGAATTATTTATTCTAGATATTTGATAACTATCATTAAGAACAGCAAGGGTTTAGAGCATGTGCTTGAAAACCTACTCTCACCTCCCCAAGTTGACCTTTGGTTTAAAAACTCTAGTAAAGCCTTCTGTATCCAAGAATATGGGGCTCCTTCATCCCCCAGATCCCAAACTTGGGCAATGTTTTTCCACAGCAGGGTAGCTACCAGAATTTCCCATCTCACTGCAGCACCACGTTGTAGATGCTCTATTCCAAGCAAGGAGAGCTAGGATCGGTTTTTTCCACTCATGAGGTGAAAGCCCCTCAGAGCCCAAACAGACTGACCTGTTTTGCCTTAGCTCGTTCATACATCCTCTATTCCATACTAGTGAGGCAAGTGGAAAAGACGAGGTCCTACCTCTCTTGTTCAGCATCCATTTCATAGAGCAGTGTTGTCACTCTGAAGGAAGTAGTCCGCCTTCCCCACTCTTACCTCCAGAGAATTGGTGCAAAGTTTTTGCTCCAGAGGATAAGCATTATCTAAGGACAGAGAGCTCTGTGCTCTCCCAAAGTAGTGCATACACCTTACTTCGAGTGTAAAGAGTATAAGCCTAGGGGTGTGGTGAATAAAAATATAGGTATTATGGATAACAATTGGTTAAAATTTGAGATGGCTGGTATGCCTACGTTATCCATATTTAAAACAATACAAATGATACGAAAAGAACAAGTTCATTAGAGACATACCACCGAGTTTAATGGGCTTCACTCAATTTCACAACCACTAATCTTACTTTATTATTTATGGGATTAACCAGTCTAAGCCCTTGTGAAGACTGAGATTTAATGATAAAATTTTATAATGTTTCCCTTCTACCTGCTAATAAACAATGAATCAACAGGAATTTACTACTGTAGCTTACTATTGTAATACTGAAAGCTGCAGATTTTATCTCAGAAGTTTTTAGGAAACCCAAAGACAACATGTGAGACAGTAATAAGAATAGTATAGAAATTTTAAGGCTCTGGAATAAATAACTATAGCAAATGTTAAACAGCCAACTTCCTTGCCAGATTAACAAAAACTACATATTTAATTCACTAGGTATTACCCAGTGCCTTATGATTGTTGTTTTTTTTTTCTTATTTTGTAGTGGTGCTATGACAATACTTCACAATTGGCAGGCATGTAAAGAAGTTTTTAATTCACAGTTTTAGAAGCCAGAAGTCCCAAATCAAGGAGTTTGAATCAAAGGTGATGATTTCTACAAGCACTGAGTTGACAGCCTGTGTCTCACCACAGCTGTGTCTTAGGCGCCACACCCTCCACACCCTCCACCACACCAAGGTGGAAGGCCCCCTACTTTGAACCTAGTAAATTTCTTTGCAGCATAGATCTCTGCTTCCATGGTTCTGCTCTGAAGTCATTTTCTTTCCTTTTCTCCATCTTTATCCCTTTCATTCTAGGATGTCAATATTTTGCATAAAAATTCTCAAAATACTTCTGGGTTTTGAGGAAAGTGTAAATGGGTCCAAGTCGTTGGACTAAAGGATCTTCATAGATCCTTTCTAGACAATGATATTTCCACTCATGTCTTCCTCAGAGATGGCTGTCAGGATTCATGCACCATACACTTAATCTTCATAGGAAACAGATGCCCAGCCAAACCATTGCATGGTGTTCCCTCTCTGGGAACTCTTCTCCAAGGAAATCAGAAAATGACCCAAATGGAGTCATGTATTTTCAGGCAGAAGATTAGTTGAGCCATTATATGTGCCACAATCTAAATCAATGTGGAGTTCTTAATATCAGATGTTACTAATTTCATTACCTCAAAATCTCTTCATGGCCTCTTTGACCTCTTGGTTTCTCAAGGTTTAGATATATTAGTTCAGAAAACATGTGGTCATGGTTTAGAACCCCATGGAGCGTAGGGAAAATGCCCTCATATTGGGGGAGAGAATGTTTCCACACAACAGACTTACCACAGCCAGGTTGGAGGTTGGAGGAACAACCATTAATGGAGCTCACCTGGAGTACTAGAGCGAACATATGGGCACAGGAAGCAAGAATGTCCATGAATGGATGCAACAGAATATGAGGCCCGTTAAGCGGATGATATACCAATAATAGGAATGGACCCAGTACACCAATGGCAATAGGGAGATGGATGTTACAGAAAAACCAGTTTAAGGAGCAAACATACATAAAGTTAAAATACATAATAGCTTGTATAAAAGAGTTGCTGGAACCACTGACCCATGTATATATGTCCACGGACAAATAGTCCATTTTGCTAATGATTACAGGGTAACTTATGTTGGAAAGATAAGTAAATATTGATCAAAAGACATTAAATCAAGGAGTATTTTATTTCTACCAAGGCCCAAAAATGGAGATGTTTGGATATGACTAGAATTGTTTTACTTTGAGTGGAGAGCACACTGGAGTGTGGAATCCAGTCCCCATTTGGGTGCATTGAATCAGTATTTATTTCACACCAGTGCAACTGAAAAGAGGATGACAGTACCAAGAAAGATAAAAATGTCCATTTGACCATATGGGAAGAGACCAAGGTGTAGGAGATCTATTGCAAAATTCTGATTTTCTGTCTTCATGTTTTAAATAAAAATATCAAAGCTGATGATTCCATGTTGTAACATTGACTTTCCTTTACGAGAATAAACAATGATTACTAAAAGCAATGGAATTTTCTTGAATTATCTCAGAGAATGTGTTTCCTCCATTTCAAAACACTAATTCTGTGTCTACTGAGTAATTGCCACTTTGACAAAGAATGAAATGATATAAATATCTTATTATTTTGTAATTAAAATGTCATATGAAAACACAAAAAAGATTCTAGATATTTTTCCTACACATATTTTTCACCCATGCATTTATTTTCCTCATTTGTATATATTTCCAGCACATATTGTGAAAAAGTTGTATTTCTGAAATTATTGACATAAGACATTAGTCCAGCAGGACAGTGTTTGCCAAATTCAGTATAATTTTTTAATGGTTTCTTTAATGCATTTTTTCGATTCTGAACTTATATCAGATATATACTGTAATGCAAGTTCTATTAAAATATGTATGTAAAGAATATCACCACTCTTATGAATAAATTGATGCTTATTTCTTTCTGTAAATAGAGATGAGATATTATCAGCTGTTTTAAAAGTTTGCCAGACAGTGCAACCATCTTGACTATCAGTCATTAAAATGTAATTTAACATGTACTAATCTGCTTTTGACTCAAGGAACATGTGACTCAAGGACATGTCAATCCAAGTTAAGAAATTGAATTATATCCTCTTTTGATTTTATTTTTTTAAAGATTTTTTTTATTGTATCACAGTACATTTATTTTTTTCTTTTTAACTTTTTTTTAACTTTGTATAATATATATTATACAAAGCGAAGAAATGAAAAAGCAAGATTTGCAAAACACTCTTCAACAAGTGGCAACAGGACAGATCCCAGAGTCTGTCATGGGCTACTATATGATTCTCTCATATTTTTTCTTCTAGCTGCTCCAGAATATAGGAGGTCGGTGGGCTTAAGCACTTTTTTATCATCACAATTAACTTTTTTCCTTCTTTTTTTATGAACATATATATATATACAAAAAAGCTATAAATTTCAAAACACAGCACCACAATTAGCTGTAGAACATATTTCAGACTTTGACATGAGCTACAATTTCACAATTTTAGGTTTTTACTTCTAGCTGCTCTAAAACACTGAAGACTAAAAGAGATATCAATTTAATGATTCAGCATTGGTATTCATTTGTTAAACCCTATCTTCTCTGCAGAATCCCACCATCACCTTTGATCTTTCCATACCTTTCTTTGGGGTTGTTTGGGGTATGGCAATTCTAAATATTTTCTATTGGATGGGTTTGTCAGTAATATGTGGTAGGGAGATGGAATTATCTGATGTTCTTGAGAGGCTGGGCTAGGTTTCAGGACTTATCTGGCCCAGGGACCCATGTGGAGATTGTAGATTTCTGGAAAGCTACTCTAGTGCCTGGAACCCTTGTGGAATCATATATATTGCCCTAGGTGTTCTTTAGGATTGGTTGGAATGGTTCTGGTTGGGGGTTGGCAGGTTATGACAGGTAGCAAGGTCTACCTGAAGCTTGCATAAGAGCAACCTCCAGAGAAGTCTCTTGATTACATTTGAACTCTTTCTGCCACTGATACTTTATTAGTTACACTTCTTTCCCTACTTTTGGTCAAGATTGATTGCTGATCCCATGGTGCCAAGTCTGGATTCATCCCTGGGAGTCCCATCCCATGTCACCAGGGAGACTTTCACTCCTGAATGTCATGTTCCATATAGGGTGGAGAGCAATGATTTCACTTGCAGCGTTGGGCTTAGAGAGACTGAGGACACATCTGAGCAACAACAGAGGTCCTCCAAAAGTAGCTCTTAGGCATGCCTATAGGTAGTCTAAGCTTCTGCACTACCTACATAAGCTTCACAAGAGTAAGCCTCCCGATCGAGGGCATGGCCCATAGATTTGGGTATCCATAAGGTTTGACACAGTATCAGGGGATTCCATGATGGTAAAGTTTAATAGTTCCATAGCCTTTCTCCCCTCCCTCAAGGAACTTTGCCGATACTTTTTACTTACCTGCTTAATATACTTTAGGATGTATCCAGGCATTACAATAATCTATACAGGATTAAAGGACCTCGTTCTCATTCTGTGGTTCCTTTGTTTTAGTTGTTCAAATGAGCTATATAGATAGGTTGAATTGGATTATGCACTACAGAAAATTTCAGTTCCAGATCAAATAAATCTTTCTTCCATTGGACTCAAAGAGTATGTATGGTTCTAAAATATAGACTGTCTTCCTTACCCCTATGTTCTGAATTTCTTCAAACCCAACCTGTTCAGCTTCATTCTTATCTCTAAATATCAGGTTATATATATATAACAACCTCTCAAAATCCAGATATAATCACCATCACAGACTTGTTGTGTCTGCTCTAAATGCTTACAATCCAGGCCTCTGTTTCTTATAATCATTGTCTAAAGGTGACCTTACCATTGTTGTTCTTTTGTTCCTGACTTATTTTGTCTCACCAAATGTCCCACATGGTCATTCAAATCTTTGTATGCCTTATGACATTGTTCCTTTTTGTAACATGCCTTATGTTCATTCATAAGTATATACTATTGATCACCAATCTACTTCTCGATCAGTGCATCTTTCAGCCACCTGCATTCATCGGGCATCATGTAGAGGGCCCAAAGTCCACAGTCCATCAACATTCTCAATTTTAGATAATTTCCTTGTTCCCAAGAGTCAGAAAATGAATAAACACAGTCTCACCAAATAGGAAATGTAAACCTTCTCTTAACTCTTGTCCCTCACCCCATTATTTACCTCTGCTCTTGCTGTGGTAATGCTGATGGTTTCCTTTTGAACATAGATCCTAGAATGCAATAGCACTTTTCGCCCTGTACCCTGGAATTAAACACTTTTTATAGAAGAATCATATCTTTGAAGTAATTCCTATGAGAACTCATTCATATTTCTAGTGTGAGTCAGTGGAACAAATAGGCTTATACAACCCCTTTCAATCTTGTTTATCTTCAAATGGTAATATTACTTGTAGACCCACTACAGAATCACCATCACTCATATCTATTCCTTACATTGGAGTTCAATCTCATTAGCTTACGGTTCACCCATCTCCAGCTTCTATGTATCTTTAAGTCCCCTATATTCTGTATTATAAGCCTCTGATTATACCTTTATGCTGGTCATAAAAGTGGAATCATACAGTATCTGTCCTTTTGTGTCTGGCTAATTTCGCTCAGCATATGTCCTCAAGGCTTATCCATCTTGTCATGTGCCTCAGGATGTCATTTTGTCTTACTGCTACATAATATTCCATCATATGTATATACCACATCGTGTTGATCCACTCATGTTGATCCACTCGACAGTGGCATTTGGTTTGTTTTCATCTTTTGGTGATTGTGAATAATGCTGCTATGAACATTGGGTTGCAAATGTCTGTTTGTCAGCTCTTCTGGGTATATACCAAGTGGTGCTATTGATGGATCACAGGACAATTCAATGCTTAGTTTCCTAAGGAACTGACAAACAGTCTTCTATAGTGGTTGCACCATTATACATTCCCACCAGCAGTGCATAAGTGTCCCTGTTTCTCCACATCATCTCCAACATTTATAGTTTCCTGTTTGTTTAATAGCATCCATTCCTACAGGTGTGAGGTGGTATCTCATTGTAGTCTTATTCTGAATTTCCCTTATTATCAGTGAAAATGAGCATCTCTTCAGGTGCTTTTGAGCCATCTGTATTTGCTCTTCAGAAAAATGCCTATACATATCTTTAGCCCATTTTATAATTGGATTGTTTGTTCTTTTGTTGTTGAGTTGTATGATTTCTTTATATATACAAGAAATCAAACCTTTGTCTGATATGTGATTTCCAAATATTTTCTCCCATTGAATTGGCTGCTTCTTCACCATTTTGACCAAGTCTTTGAGTTGCAGAAGCATTTGATTTTGAGGAATTCCCATTTAACTATTTTTTCCTTTGTTGCTTGTGCTTTGGGTGTAAAGTTTATGAAGCTACCTCCTGTTACTGGGTCTTGAAGATGTTTCTGTACATTTTCTTCTAGAAGTTGTATGGTGCTAGTTCTCATATTTAGGTGTTTGATCCAGTTTAGTTAATTTTTGAATAGGGTGTAAGACAGTTGTGCTCTTTCACTCTCTTGTCTATTGATATCCAGTTCTTCCATGTCCAATTATTGAAAAGACTATTTTGTCCCAGTTCAGAGGTATTGATGCCTTGTCAAAATTCAGTTGCCCATAGATTTTCTGGTCTATTTCTATACTCTTTATTCAATTCCATTGGTCAATGTTTCTTTCTTCGTGCCAGTACCATGGTGTTTTGACCACTGTGGCTTTATAATAGGTTTCAAAATCAGAGAGTGTTAATCTTCCCACTTCATTCTTCTTTTTTAGGATGCTTTTAGCTATTCAGAGTCTCTTTCCCTTCTAGATGAATTTGGTAGTTAGCTTTTCCAATTCTTCAAAGTACGTTGTTGGAATTTTGATTGGTACTGTGTTGAATTTGTATATCATTTGGAGAGAATTGACATCTTAGCTATATTTAGGCTTCCCATCCATCATCAGGGAGTGTCTTTCCACCTATTTATGTCCCCTTTGATCTCTTTTAGCAATGTTATATAGTTTTCTGTGTACAAGTCCTTTCCATCCCTAGTAAAATTCATTCCTAATTATTTGATTCTTTTAGCTGTTATTTTGAATGGACTTTTTTCCTTAACTGACTCCTCAGCTAGGTCATTGCTTGTGTATAGAAATATTAATAATTTTTGCACATTAATTTTTATCCTGTCACCTTTCTGAATTTGTTTATTAGCTCAGGAAACTATGCTGTAGATTCCTCAGGATCTTCCTAGTATAGAATCATATCATCTGCAAATAATGAGAGATTTACCTCTTCCTTTTCAATTTGGATGCCTTTTAATTCTTTGTTCTGCCTGATTGCTCTAGCTAGAACTTCTAGCACAATGTTGAATAACAGTGGTGGCAGTGGGCATCTTTGCCTTGTACCTGATCTTAGGGGGAAAGCTTTCATTGAGTACGATGTGATCTATCACTTTTTCATATATTCCCTTTATCATATTGAGGTAGTTACCTTTGATTCCTATCTCTTGGAGTGTTTTTATCAGAAAAGGATGGTGAATTTTGTTGAATGCTTTTTCAGCATTAATCGAGATGATCATGCAACTGTTCCTTTTTAGTTTCTTAATGTATTGTATTACATTAATTGATTTTCTTGTCTTGAGACATCCTTGCATTCCTGGTACAAACCCCAACTGGTCATGGTGCATAATTTTTTTAATGTGCTGTTGGATTCGATTTGCTAATACTTTATTGAGAATTTTTGCATCTATATTCATTATAGAGACTGTCCTATAGTTTTCCTTTCTTATAGCATCTTTACCTAGTTTTGGGTATTAAAATTATATTAGCTTCATAAAAGAGTTAGGTAGGATTCCTTTTTCCTCAATTTTTTGGAAGAGCTTGAGCAGGACTGGTGTTAGTTCTTTTTGGAAGGTTTGATAAAATTCCCCTATGAAGCCATCTGGCCCTGGGCTTTTCTTTGTAGGAAGATTTTTGATGACTGATTGAATACCTTTACTTGTGATTGGTTTGTTGAGCTCTTCTATTTCTTCCTGAGGCAGTGTAGCTTGTATGCGTTTCTCCAGGAATTTTTCCATTTCATCTAAGTTGACTACATAAAGTTGTTCCATGTATTCTCTTATAATTTCTTTTATTTCTTCAGGATCTGTAGTAATGTACCCCTTCTCATTTCTGATTTTATTTATTTACATCATGTCTCTTTTTTTCTTTGTTAGTCTTGCTAGTGGACCATCAATTTTATTGATTCTCTCAAAGAACTAACTTTTGGTTTTACTGATTCTTTCTGTTGTTCATTTCTTCTCCCATTCATTTGTCTCTGCTATAATCTTTGTTATTTCTCTTCTCCTATTTACTTTGGGGTTAGTTTTCTCTTCTTTCTCAAGTTCCTCCAGGTGTGCTGTTATATCTTTGATTTTTGCTCCTTTTTGTTTTTTACTATAGGCATTTAAGACAATAAAATTCCCTCTCAGCACAGCTTTGATACATCCCATTAGTTCTGATAAATTGTATTCTCATTTCCATTCATCTCCAGATAGCTGCTGATTCTCTAGCAATTTCTTCATTGACCCACTGGTTGTTTGAGAGTGTGTTTTTTAATCTCCATGTTTTTGTGATTGTTCTTTCGTGGTTATTGAGATCCCATTGTGATCAGAGAAAGGGCTTTACATATTTTCAATGTTTTTAAATTTATAAAGTCCTATTTTGTGCAACAGCATATGCTGTATCCTGGAGAATGTTCCATGAGCACTAGAGAAGAATGTATAACTTTGTGCTTTGGGATGCAATGACCTATATATGTCTGTTAGGTCTAATTCATTTATCAAGTTATTTAACTTCTCTGTTTCCTTGTTGATCTTCTGTCCCCTTGATCTATCTATAGAGGAGAGTTGTGTATTGATGTCTCCTACTATTATTGTTGAAGCATCTATCATTCTCTTCCATTTTACCAATGTCTGTCTCATGTACTTTGGAATCCTTGATTGGAGCATAAACATTTATGATTGTTATATCTTCTTAGTGAATTGACCCTTTACTTAGTATATAGTGTCCTTCTTTGCCTCTTATGATGTATTTACATTTAAAGTCTATTTGTCCGATATTAGTATAGCTACTCTTACTTTCTTTTGGTTACAACTTGCATGGTAAATTTTTTTCTATTCTTTTGCTTTCAATCTATTTGTATCCTTGTGTTTAAGATGAGTCTGTCATAAGCAGCATATAGCTAGTGTTTCTTAATCCATTCTACCAATCTGTACTTTTAATTGATAAGTTTAGTCCACTAACCATCAAAAGTATTACTGTAAAGGTGTTTCTTGATTCCATCATCTTATCTTTTTTATTTGTCACATCTATATGTCCTCTTCCTTCTTTCCCTTTGTATTATTTAAATTACCTTTAGTGGCACTCTTCAATTGTGTGCCCTCCTCCAGACTGCCCTCTACTGCCTTTTTTTTTTCAGCCAGAAGAAATCCTTTAAGTATTTCTTGTAGTGCAAGTTTCTTGTTGATGAATTCTTTCAGGACTTCTTAGTCTGTGAGAACTTTAATCTCTCCCTAAATTTTGAAGGACAATTTGGCTGGGTATAAAATTCTTGGCTGTAAGTCTTTCTCTTTCAGGATCTTGAATACATCATAGCACTGCCTTCTCACCACCAGGGTGCTAGTTGAGTAGTCTGAAGTCAGTCTTATTTGATTTCCCTTATTTGTAGTAGGTTGTTTTTCTCTTGCTGCTGTCAGGATTTTCTGCCTCTCTTCAACATTTGGCAGACTGATTATTATGTGCCTTGGAGTAGGCCTATTTGGATTTATTCTGTTTGTAATTCTTTGGGCTTCTTTGACTTGTATATTTATGTCCTTTATGAAGTTTGGAAGTTTTCCTCCGTTATATCCTCAATTACTCTTCCTAGCTCTTTACTCCTCTCTTCTCCTTCTGGGACACCAATGATTCTTATATTTGCGTGCTTTGTTTTGTTTATCATTTTCCTGAGTTCCCATTCAATTTTATCCATCTTTTTTGCCATTTGCTGTTTTATGTTTTCAAAGTGAATTATCCTGTCCTCCATATCACTTATTCTTTCTTCTGTCTCTTCAAATCTGGTGTTTTATGCCTCTAGTATGTACTTGATTTGGTCAACAGAGTTTTTAACATATGTGATTTCTATTTTTCTGTTTATTCCTTCAAATTCCTCTTTGTGTGGTTCTACTGTCTTCTTGATCTCCTGTATATCATTTGCTATCCCACTTTTTTTTTAAGTAGATTTGTATGAACACCTTTGATTATTTGTTCCAACATCTGTGTCTCCTCTGGTGTTTTAATTTGTTCTTTATGCAGGGCTATACCTGTCTGCATTGTGATATACTTAGTGATATTCTGCTTTCTTTGTCACACATAAATATTATTGTGTTTAAGAAGAGTAAAAAATCTTGATAGATTATTTTGGGGAATTGATTTTTTTCAGTAGTCTAAGGACTTGTGTTTGAGGTATGGTTGTACAGCAGGTCACAGAGTGGAGCACTCAGTACAGTGATTTGCTTCAGGGTAGGTATGGGTGCAGGTTGAGGATGTTACTCTGATGCTTGTGAATGTGGGCGCCCAGTGGCCAGGGAGGATGTAGCTGTGTGGGTGCACTGGTCTGGTGGTCATAAACCTGGTGTGCAGTGGTCAAAGGCACAGGGTCTTTTCTGCGCATGCATAGAGCTGTGGTGGCAGGTCTGCATTAAGCCGTCATGGATTGGAGGCAGATGTGACCGAGCCTCGCAGGTTGGCTCTTTCTCAGAGCTGGGAAGTGAGACTGAGGGCTGTGTGCATGGCTGGTTCTAGGACTGCTGTAAAGGGAGGTACCCAGAGCTAAATGATATGATTGGGGGCCTGTACACATGCGTGGGCCTGGGAGTACCATAAATCGATGCACTGAGCTCAGGGATGGCAGGATGAGGCTGTGAGACATTATGGGTGGGGGTTGGGAGTAGCCTAGGTATGGAGGTTAGTGCCCGCAACCTTCATGCACTTGTAACAGCCTGCAGGGAACAGGGAGGGGAAGGTAGTGCACAGAGGGGTGCAGAATAGGTTGGTTGGGCTGCAGTTGGGGTGGGGGTGTGGGGCGGGTGCACTGGGGACTGGAGGGATGTGGGGACTTGGAGTGGGGGAGTGGGAGTGGGTGTGGGGAGTTCAGGTGTGTGGGGTGTGGGTCACCAGTCACGGGGCTGTGCTGCTGAGGGTAGCACATCCAAAGAATGTGGCCTGGCTTACTTCCTAGTCCCACATTCCTGTCTGTGTACTCCTATGGGCTCCGTGCCCCCGTGCCAGGCTCCAGCTTTCTCCCTCTGAGTTCCTTGGCCTCTGCAACCAGGGCTGACACATATGGTGCCGAAGCTTCTCCCAGGTCAGCCACAATCCCGAGTCGTCGCCTCAGTCACCCTCCTGTCCCTTATCTTGCTTTTCCATGGAGCAGGGCTATCTCAAGCCACTCTGGTCAGCCATCTTCCCAGAAGTAACTGTCCTTCCTTTATTTTGATCCAGACTAGGGAAATTTATTTTAAAAGCTCAACTTGTTCATGGGCTCAATATATTTTACTATATGAATTATAATTATATGAAATAAGTAACATTCTAGGCCATTATGTTAATCTTCTAAATATTGTTCACTATTGATGGCAATTACTCATTGATACTTAGGTATGATACTTTATTATGATAATAATGAAAACCAGTAATATCTGTATATAAAATGTAATGAAAAATTAAAGCATGTAACTGAGGGGATAGAATCATCAAATGGTGATACTTATAAACCAATTTCACTCAGTCTTACCTGAATTTCAAAATTATATATATTTCATACCATAAAATAGTTATTTTAAGAAAATATGGAGTGACATTTTCAAGCTAAAAAGAAAAAGAAAACATAGGGGCAGGACTGTGAAGAGAAAAAATACAACAAGTTAGTCCTAACTTTTTATTGTGGTTGTTGATAGTACCTAAAAAGATGTTTTTGGAGATGTGAAGAAGTTAACTGTTACAAACAATTCACAATGTTGCCTGACACACAGCAAGAACTCAATAAATATTAGCTTTAACTGTGATGACTATTATTGAATTTACTGTTGCCACTCTTTCTCAAATTATCATTCCATATAAATGATATAGATTCAAAGATGGAGAATCTTTCCTCCAAAGGTGGAGGAAAGGAAAGTTATGTATGTGAAGTCACTAATGAGTGGTGAAGCCAGGAAGAAAACCCACTCACTCTCAAGTCAAGGCAGTGGCTATTGAGTGCTGCCCTGGGATTTCACCACAGCA
>PVIY010043418.1:0-20338 GCA_004026745.1 Myrmecophaga tridactyla
GCTCCTGGAATGCTGTAAACAGAGTTTATGGCCATGGCTGGGTTTCTTTTTAAAGTCTTAGGAGATTTTGTTTCCTGTCTGTTGCTAGGTAGCACTGGAGGTGAGCCCTCGGGCCTGGCTGGCTTCTATCTCCAGAGAAGAGTCATATGTAGCTTTATTGGAAGATGCGTATGGCAGGAACTTCTAGATAAACGATCCCTTCTGTCTAGTCCATAGGAACAACGTTCTAGAAGAATATCTGCCGGTGTGTTCTCGATGTCATAAGAGGCATTTTCCATATCTTGCAATCAGCAGATGCCACGAGGAAACAGTATGCAGGCAGGAAAGGTCTGCTTTGAGAAACCCCCTGCTGTCACAGTGAGAGTCGTCGCCTGTCCCTGCTGAAATTATATCCATCATTTACGTTACGCTTATTTATAAAGTAGTGCATTAATCAGGGTTCTCTAGAGAGAACCGCAGGAGAGATCTGTATGTATGAGATTTGTAAAGGTGTCTCATGCAACCGTGGGAATGGAAGAGTCCAAAATCCACAGGGCAGGCTGTGAAGCTGGCAACGCCGATGAAGGATCTGGACGAACTCCACAGGAGAGGCTCGCTGGCTGAAGAAGCAGCGAAAGAATTTTTTCTTCCTTAAAAGTCTTTGACTGATTGGATTACCTCATCCTGGGAGACACGCCTTAGTTGATCACAGATGTGATCAGCCATAGATGCAATCAACTGACAGATGATTTAATACACCAGCCTTCCCGTTTATCTACCAGCCACGAAATATCCTCGCAGCAACGGTCAGTCCGGTGCTTGCCTGACCAGACACCTGGGCACATCCCCTGGCCAAGTTGACACCAGAACTGAGCCATCACAAGCGGCTTCACAAATATGATTTTACTAGACATCACCTCAGTCTTCAAGGGTGAAAATTCACCCAGGAATCTTTCTGGACGTGTCCCCACCTCTGACCCCCACCCAAATGCTAGCAGGGGGGGCATTGCTGCAAGGGGTTGACCAGACTCAAGGGCCCATTTGGGGGAGCAGGCCACAACAGGCTCACAAATTGCAGTACGTCCTTTCACCTCTGTGCTGAGCTTAAGTCCATAGGTAGGGACAGTCCAGGAGCTGACAAAGCACAGGCCTGTTCCCTGCTCCCAGGCGGATGTCACAGGGACAGAGCTGGGCTGGCCACCTCCTCTCTCCTCTCGTTCCCTTTGAGGCAGCCTGTCTAGGCCAGTCAGGTCCCAGGCACCCGGGGGCCAATAGGTTCTGTCATGCCCTTTGCCTCTCTGACTGCATCCTCTAGTGTGGCAGATATGAAGGATTGGCCTTTTATCCCAAACCTCTGGGCCTAGAGTCCCAGATCACAAAGCTTCAGTACTGGGATTTTGGACTCAAGTTCAGAGATACTTTCTCACTTAGGGACTGTGTCAGGGTAGGGGAGTGTGACAAGGCCAGATAAGAGCATTGCTGGATTTTCTGATGTGTCAGTCAGGAAAGATTAGGTTATGTGGCAGTAACAAACATCTCCAAAAATCTCACAGGGAATGTCAAAAGAAGGAAGGAAGGAAGGAAGGGAGAGGGAGACATGAAGGGAGGGAGAGGAGGAGGGAAGGAGGGAAGGAGGGAGGGAAGGAAGAAGAGGTTGGCTACCCTCTGCCCTTATTGTTGAGAGCAGGTCAGCTCCGGTTTTTCTCCCTATCCTCTTCATTCTAAAATCAAGGTCAAGGAGGGGTCTGTATTGAGATATGCTGGTTTTGTAGCAGGGGGGAGGGGTAATGGCAGAACTGGAATAAAGCCCCTGCTTCACACAGCCCATGCTACTCCTGCTCTCATTCCCAATCCCTGGCCCAGGCCCGAGGTCAGCAGGGCAGGAGGTAAAGCCCTTCCTCGGGGATTGATGTTGGGCAACCCGACAACCTGCCACGGTTCAGACTAGTGCTGCTCTCACCACCCACCCGCCGCAGAGATGCTCTCCCAACTCAGCGGGGGCTCAGTAAATGCAGGCTAAACGTGCACTCCATTTCACCGATGAGGAAACTATGCTTCTCGTAGGGCAGGTTTGGCAAGAGCAGCCTAGATGCTCTCATTGTGGCTTGAATTGTGTCCCCCAAAAAGAGTTTCAAGTCCCCATACCCCACACCTGGGGGGATGTGACCTGATTTGGAAATAGAGTCTTTGCAGATATCAACAAGTTAAGATGAGGGCACCCAATGACTGGTGTCCTTACAGGAAGAGGAGAGGATGCCCAGACACAGGGAGAAGGCCATGTGAAGACGGAGGCTGAGACTGGAATGACATAGCCGCAAACCCTGGGCTGCCAAGGATTGCCAGGAGCCTCCGGAAGCCAGGACGAGGCAAGGGGGCCCCTTCCCTACAGCCTGTGGAGAGAGTCGCCCACATCTGCACTTTGCACTTCCGGCTCCAGAACTGAGACAACAAATTTCCATTGTTTTAGGTCGCCAGGTTTATAGTGACTTGTTAACAGCCCAGGACACTGACATGCCCCCTAATGCCACGTCTTTCTCGCCCCTCGGGAAGAGGACGTTTCCCAGGCTCCCATGAGCTAGATCAGGGCCACGCTCCTGGGTTCTGAGCCCTGAGATATGCAGAGCAGCCATGCATGCCAGTCCCGTGCTGGCCACAAACCCCCTGCTCAACCTATCGCCCTCCTCTCCCTTCCCGTCTCACTGTCAGCATGGTGCCATGTGCCAAAAAAGCCAGCATCTCCACCTGGGAGGCACGTGGCTCTCGAAATCCACGCTTGGCAGGTCACTGCCCGGAGAGTGACAGACCTGCATGGGACAAAGCAGCCTTGACTGTGTTGAGGCACTAGGAGCCCAGCAGACCCCAACCAGCCCAGGAGAAAGGTCACAGGGACACAGGCTGGGAAATGGTGACGCTGGGCTGTGAGTCCCAGGCGTCTTTGCTGTTGGGGGTCCTTCCAAAGCAGAGCACATGATGAGAACTCGGTGCAGGTGGTTTTACGGGAGGTAATCCCAGGAACTAGGGTAATGCGGCAGGGAAAAGCCAAACAGGGTCCTCCGTCCTGATGCCATCACCTCTCCACAGCCCTGCTCTACTGCACGAAGGAGGCCAGGTTCAAGGTGGAAACTGAAGGCCACCAACCCATAGTCCTACTGCAAGACAAAGGGCCAGGTTCAAGGTGGAATCTCAAAGTCACTGACCAAGCTCCAAACTCTAGAAGGGAGAGCAGAGATTGTGGTGTACAACCAGCCATCTGTGTTGTGCCAACCGTCTCTGCCAAACAGCTACCACTCAGGCTGCCAGGCCCAGAGAGGATAGTGAAAGCTCCTGTGATGGCACCTGGGGGAAAGGAGAGGGAAGTAGAGAGGAAGGGAAGGGGAAAGGAGAGATGAGGAAAGGAGGGATGGAGGGTAGAAGGAAGGAGAAGAGGGGGGGAGCTCTCTTCTTGACCTCTGAAGCACATTTCTTCCCTGGGGCCAATCTAGGGTCTTCTATGGGGATGAAAAGACCCGAAAATTTGGATGCTGCTCACCCAGCCTGAGCTGGGCCACGGGCAGGGCTGGCATTTCTCTATCCTTATCTCCACCATCAACCAACATGGGCTCAGCGGTCCACAATCATCCTATTCAAGATGATCGTTTGGGGAAGAATGATGCTATTGTCCGTGGATAAAAGTTATTTTTTTAGTAAAGAGACTGTTTTCTAAATGAACCATGGGAAATACTCTTAAATCACGGTTTAAAGAAACTCAACCATTTGCGCTTTCCAGTTCTACTGGAATCCCATGGAACCCTGGGCAAGCCTGCCATGTGCATCACACGCAAAAGCTGGGTGGTAAATCGAGAGGAACCACATTCCTAAAAGGACCTCAAAGGACCCAGCTCGTCCACACCCAGCTGTCTCTTATGTACACAGCCTCTCGAGGCTCTAAACCAGCTCTCAGCACAAGGCAATCATTTGTCGTCTGGGTCTGGTCTAAAAAAATAATTTGTGGTAGAATACACAAATTCACCATTTTAACCATTTTTAAGTGCACAATTCATTGGCATTTAATGCATTCGCAGTGTTGTGCAACCATCACCACTATTGAGTTCCAGAACATTTGCATAACCCACAGGAGACCCCGTCCCCATTAAGGGATCACTCCCCCGCCCCTCCCCCCAGCCCCCAGCAACCACCAGTATTTTCTGTCTCAAAGCGTTTGCCTGTTCTGGCCATTTCATATAAATGGAATCCTACATGATGTCGCCTTTTGTGTTGGGCTTCTTTCACTTAGCATAACATTTTCAAGATTCCTCCATGTTGCTGGATGTATCAGAACTTTCTTTCCTTTTCTTTTTTTTAGAACTCAATTTCTTTTTATAGCTGAATAATGCTTCCATTGTCTGAATATATCATAGCTGGTCCTTTTTAAGTCCAAATTGCATCCTGTCTCACTTAGCAGGTGTGGTTTCCTTTCCGTAGCTAAAAATTTCTCCTTTTTAGAACTTTCTCCTCTCCCTCCGCTTGTCATCAGTATTCTGTAAATATTGCAAGGTGGAAAGCAATTAATTCACTTACAAGAAAGAGGAACTCTCGTTTAGAGATCAAACTTTTTCCTTCGTCTTTAACAAGATGGGTTTATAGAGAGAACCATTCGAGCTTCACTTGTATAAAAACGACAGTCCAGATTTCAGGTTCTTCTGCAGAAAAGTCTGACTTTGCCCCACAGCTATGAAAAACCAACATTTTAACCTGCAAGCGGAAGTCTGTCCTACTGAAACCATATCCCAATGAGAATGTGGTTGATGGTGGATTTCCATGCAAATGTAGAGAAAACTTCGACTTTCCATGTGGGAACTTGAGAATGCAGCTTTCTCCTTATGCATTTTCTTCAAATGCTTAAGCAAGAGTCACTCTTCCCAGAAATGTACTGAGAGCAAGGCCTGGGAGGAACATCCAGATGGAGAAGCCGCCATCAAAAGTAGGACAGGAGTGAGGATGGAGAAAAGTGTCAGGAGCCAAAGTCTTCAGTGACTGGAAAACCCCAGATGCCAACAGATTTTTGAATGAGAAAGGAAGAGAAATGTCTTAGAAGTGGCCATGAAAAATACAGAGAGAAAACAACAGCCTCCGCTGGAGAGGACAGTGGGGGAGATGGTAGCCTGAGGTGCAGGCCAGGCTTTGGTGACCATGAAGAGTGAGGAGGACCTTCTAGAAGAAGCTCAGCCTCACGGGGAGTCTGCTGGCCACAGACCTAGGGATGCAGCAAGGGAGTTTGAGAAGGATGGGGAGGGAGGCACTGAGTCAGACCAGGGAATGGGCACAGCCATCTGGGAGGGGATCCCAGGCGCAGAGGCTGGGACCTTGGGGGATGCCTGAATTAACAGGGAAGGCAAGACAGGATGAGAACAGCCCTGTACATTTTCGTGGAGACACAACTCATCAACGCAAGCTGTGAGTTTCAATAGCTTGGGGGCTGCAGGCAACTTCTGGGGTGACTGCTCCCCCTGGTGGTTGAGGCGAGTAGAAGCTCTGTAGAGGTGATCCCCAAACTTGCACCTGGGCAAATGGCAGCCAAGGTGCCACATGCCTGCGGCCGAGAGGGTATTGGGGTTTCTAACAAAAACAAAGCGCACGGGCACAACCCACGCCTTTCCCATTGTGATAACCTGGGAAGAGATTCCAGATCTGTAAATTAATGGTCAGGGGTGAAAAACCAACAGTCCCCTGTCACTTCTCCCAGGAATACCTGCATTTGAATGGTTTGGTTAAAAACTGTTACCCTTGACAAAGAAATGCATATCTCTCTAATGTTAGCATTTTTAATTTGGAAAAAATCTACTTTAATAGGTGTGAGTTACTGGGTCCCAGCATCAGAATTTCCCCCTCCGACGTTTTATTATGAAAAATTTCAAACCCTATGAAAAATCAAAATAGCTTTACAGAAAATACCCATATACCACCACCTGGGTTCTACAATTAATATTTCATTATGCTTTCTTTATCACATATCTACTCAACTATTCATGCCTACATCCCTCCAACAAACCATCTTATCTCTTCCACGCATTTCTAAATAAGTTGTCACATTAAACAAGCCACCCTTAAACATTTCAGCACACATATTATTAACTCGAGTTCAGTATTTGTTTGTAGTTCCTTTTTCCTGCGTTTGAGGTAAAATTTATGTACAATAAAATGCACAGACCCTAGGTGCACCATTCAATAAATGTTGACAAATGCATACACCTACATAACTCAAAATCCCATTAAGATAGAACTCTGCCGTCACTCCAGAAAATTCTCTCATGTCCCTTCCCAGGCAATCTGCCCTCCCGCCCCCCTCCAGGCAACCACATTTTCTGACGTTTTTTTCCATCATAGATTAGTTCCTGCCTGAATGTAAATGGCATCAGAAAGTATGTGCTCTTTGGTGTCCCTGTGGTATACCAGGACCAGAATTTGAAAAGCTACCCCAGTGATTGGAAAGTTCAGGCAGAGCTGGGCACCTGTGCTCCATCCCAGTCCTTTCCTCACACTGAGATGAGGAAACTGAGGCTCCGAGCACACTGGTGTTTGCCTGAGGTCATGGCTAAGTGGCTACCAATGGGTTACGGGGCTGGTCCTCCCTCCTTGCTTTGGACCCTGTGCTTTCGATGGTGAAGTTTCTTCTAGAGCAGTGGTTCTCAGACCTGGGCGTGCAGCAGGATCCCTGGAGGGCCAGTTAATACAGCCCAGAATTTCCGATTTGGTGGGTCTGGGGCGAGGCCCAAGACTCTGCATTTTGAACCCGTTCTCCCAGGATGCTGGCTGCTAGTCCAGAGCCATCTGTGGAGAAACGCTGCTCAAGCAGCCAAATACATTTACTATGGAAAACCAGCGCCATCGTCTTGACAGCTGGTCCCCCCAAGTAAAAGCTGGAGGTGAAGTAGAGGTTCTTGGTGACCACGCTGTGGGAGAGGGGGTGTCCTCGAACCCAAACTAGCTTTCTTCAGATCTTTCTTAAGCTCCCTATTCAGCGATCATTCCACAGAGCTTCACTGTATGTCTCTCAGCACAAGTAACCCACCTCATCCCACGGCGCTGGGTGGAAAGTCTTCCTCTCTCTGCTGACTCATTTATGGGGGATGCCTGGGTGGCCCCTTCTCCCTTCAGCCTAGTAAATCTAGTTGTTTCTAAAACCCACCAGGCACTTGCACACACGCTAGATGGGCAGCAAGGAGTGAAAGAGGTGGTTTTAGGACAGCACACCATACTTTTATTTTTATGGTCATATTTATGAATTGATTTTATGTGCATTAGGAAAACATAACAAACCCACGAATTCGCGCAGACTATATATCATTTAAACTCTGTCTTCTTAAAATAAATTTCAGCTTAAAAAGAGACTTGAATGATCTAGCAATCCTGATCTTAGGAATACACACAAAAGAATTGAAAACATGGACTCCAAAGATACTTGCATGCCAATGTTCCTCGCAGCATTGTTCAGCCAAAAGATGGGAAGCAACCCAAGTGTTCAGCCACGGATGATGGACAGGCAAACTGGGGTCTGTCCACCCAATGGAACGGTACTCAGTCAAAGAAAGGAAGGAAGTTCTGACTCATGCTACACCATGGATGAACTTTATGTTGAGTGAAATAAGCCAGACAGAAAAGGACAAAGATTGCACTTTACCAATTATATGAAATATCTAGAATAAGCAACTTCATAGAGAAAGAAAGTAGATTAGAAACGAGAAGTGTCTGGCCAAAGAGAGGAATGGGGAGTTATTGTTCCATGGGCACAGAGCTTCTGTTGTCCAGTGATGAAAAGGTTTGGAACCAGAGAGCAGGGATGGTTGCACAACAATGTCAATGATTGGTAGCTTAAAAATGGTTAAAATGGCTAATTTGATGTTTTAATATTTTATCACAGTACATTTTTTTAATAGACCAAATAATAAAACAGGTGCTTACAGAGATGTGGCAAAGGGAAGGGGTAAGAGGCTTTCTGAGGTCGAGGAAACCCTGCTTCGGCAGATTCTAGAAAAAGTTGGGCCATGGGGAGACTTACCGAGAAGTGGGTCCTGCTAGGAGAACTGACATTCTTTTCCCTGAAACCTTGAAATCATTGTACCAAACGCAAAAACAACTCTAGCTATTTTGCATACATATTATATGACTTATTTTGCATAGTATTCTCGGTATCTTATGATAAAATACTTATTTCCTTTAAAATATGTGACTACATATTTGCTGCAATTTTAAAGTGTGATTTTTATAACATTTGGTGGCTAGAATTCTTTCTCCTTGAGGAACACATTTTCAAGTTTCTAATGAAAGTCAGCTAGAATATTAGACTTTGCATATAGAATATTACATAAGAGACCATTTTCAATATCTTTTTTACTTATAAAATGAGCTGTATTGTTATTAAAAAGCAACTGCATTCAATTATGTTTCTTTCTTTATTTTACATTCCACCTCATTCCGTATTGACTTGAGACAATTTATAGCAGGAACACATATGCTAAAGTAAAAATGAAAATTTAAGACTGAAAATTGAAAGTCAAGGTGAGGGAAAGTTGAAAAACACAAATAATCTGAATAACCCCCCAAATGGTTATTGTGCTGTAGTTGACTTTCAAATTTAGCTCTGAGCTCCCTGGAAGCTAAAAATAAAAAAAACATGCAATCTTGAAATAATTCTCATTTTGGGGAAAGAGGAAGCATGTGAGTTGCTCAGAGAAAGCAAAACTTCTTTTTTGAATATTAGCTCCCACTAATCCTACCTTTATAACCCTACTAAAGTTCAATCTTCTTTCCCCTCCATCCACCCCCCACTTTTCCAATACCACTTATCCTGTTCAACTTCTTTTATCCCTGGCTCTAATCCATTTCTAACAATCAATATAATTGCTTTATACTATTTGCTTACTTATTATAATATCAGTCAGAAAAGTTCAGGTCATGCCACAGTAACAGATAAACCCCAACCCCACCCCCGCCACCCCTCCAAAAAAACTCAGTGACTTAAGAAAGCAAATGTTTATGTCTCATTCATGCTCCATGTCTCAGGGACCTAGGCCTAGGCCGATCAAACAGTCTGCATCTTAAATGTTTCCATGCCAGGGACAAAGGGGAAGCTCTGTGTGTGTGTGTGGGGGGGGGGGGGCGCAGGTCTGATGGCAGGAAATATTCTGGGCAGGAAGTAACACATCACTTCTCTTCGCAATTCATTGGTCAGAACTGGTCACATGGCTTTACTCAATGACAAGTGAACCAGGAGTAAACTTTCACCATGTACCCAGAGGGAGAGAACTGGAACTATTTCGAGGACAGCACTAATTGTGTTCATCCTCACCATTTGCCTTGCCCCTCTGAAACAGAAGTTCCACAAAGGCAAGTATCTCAAGCACCTAGACATGCCTAGCACATAGTAGGTGTTCAATAAATTTTTTTGAATAAATGAGTGAATGGGTTCCATGGTTAGATTCATAATTGGAACAGGAAGTTGGGAGTTAAATATAAACCCGAAATCAAATTTACATCCTCCAAACACTTAGGGCGGAGGCTCTTGATTTATTCCTGTGGTTGTTCCTGAGGCCCGTGAAGTTACCTGCAACATTTTCCCAAGGAGGGCTTCTGTAGCTTTCACCAGATTTTCACAGGAGTCGCAGACCTAACAGATTAAGAACGACCGATCTAGAAAGAAGGGGAGTTTGGCAATTTCAGGGAGGATCCCAGAACCTGGAACTAATATCAGCTAAGATATAACGGATGATAGCTAAGCCAGTTCGCCTCCCTGGGACTCAGTTTCCACATCTGCCGAGACTGCCTGCGGTGGGGCTCAGCTGCACAGGTGCACTCGATAACGGCAAGTGACAGGCCTGGGCCGGGCTCACCTGTGCAGCCAGCGCGCCATCTAGTGGCCACAGCGGGCAGTCAGCGCAGTCCGGCCCCGCCCGGGCTCCAGGCGGCAGCAGGAGGGCAGGAAAGTTCCAGGGCCTTCCCTTTTTGGTGACCTGTGCAGCGACCGCTTTCGGTCTTCGCGAGACTGCAGCGCGGCGCTCCAGGGCCGGGCCGTGGGCGCCAGCACCCCTTTCCATCCAGTCTTCCATCCCTTTGACAAACCGGCGGTGCCCAAGGCACGTTCAGAGGTGCTCGCCTCAGCACAAAATTTCCCGGAGCACCGAAAAACCTGACTCAGCAAGATAAAGAATATTTTATTGCAACATTTGCAAAAATCAAAATTAATGCATAAAAAAATCCATGGGGAACAAAACATGAAAATGTTAAGTAAAGGCAGGTTTTGTGATTTTTTTTTTTCCCATCTGCCTCAGGCAGCAGTGATTCTGAGCCTGAGGAAGTGGCCTGGAAGGAAGAAAAGCCGACGGGAAAAGTGGCCCCTGACCGGCCCCGCCCACAACGAGGCCCCTGCGCGGCTCCGCCATTCGGCCCACTGGGTGCTGCAACCCTCTGCCCCTCTGCCCTTGGGTGCCTCGGCTCTCTTCAAGTCCTAAGGCTCGTCCAGTGAATGCAGCCTTATTTGGAAATAGGGTCTTTGAGGATGTTATGAGTTCAGATGAGATCAAAAGTGGAGTCCGGTGGGCCTCATCCAATATGCCCCGCCTCCTTATAAGGAAAGGGAAATTTGAACGCACAGACAGAGAGGAGAGGAGAAGGCCACGTGAAGAGGGAAGCCTCTTGGAGAGATGCAGCTGCAAGCCCTGGACCACTGGGGGGATGGGAGGGGGACGAGGCCAGAAACCGGAGCACATAAGCAAAGAGGCTTCAGCGGGAGCTCGGCCCTGCCAGCACCTTGCTTTTGGACTCTTGGCTTCCAAAGGACAATAAATTCCTGTTGCTTTCAGCCAGCCAGTTTTTTGTGTGTGTGCTTCGTTAAGGCAGCCCTAGGAAATTAAGATAGGGGTGGGGGTGGGATTTGTTTATGTTTTCTAAGCCAGAATGAAGGCAGGCTTGGGGCTAGGGCCAAAGAATGTGCTGAGCTGAGCAGTTGACCTTTGCCCTCAAGGATCTGAGGGTGCATCTCGGGGGAGACAGACGCGCAGACAGGGAGACAGTGTTAGGGGGCCTGGGGCTGGACTTGGGGAGAAAGAGGATGCAGCCTCTGATGGGACCAGCAGCTGCTGGGTGTCCTTTGGGGCTGGAGTGGAGGGTACGTCTTCCCCCCCTCACTGTGACTTTTGCAAAGTTGAAGATGACCCCTGAGGGATTTTTCCCATCCAGAGACTCTGTGGTCCTTTCCCACGCCCTTCGTCTTCCCCTCGCAGGGTGGGGGTAGAGTGGGTGGCATTTATCCACAGGGCAAACAGAGCCGCCTCGGCGTCGGTGACTGGCCGTGTTTGCTGATGACGTTGCATCCGTCCTGGGCCTCGGATCAATCGTGACTCACGGGTGAGCAGCTGGTCAAGGTGAGTCCGGGTGTCCAAACAGGCGAGAGGCTGTCCCAGGAGCTGCCCGGACTTGGAGAGGGAAGCTGCAAGGGGGGGGACCCCTTTCAGATAAGCCCTGACTGCCGACAGGAGTTGCCATTAAGGGGCGTCTCGGAGTCCCCACCCCCAAACCCTCACCCAGCACCTCTCTGTCCCCACCACATTTGCAAAATTCACAGTATTTCACTCCCGTTATGCAAAGTACAAGGGCTCCAAGTGGGGAGGGACCCTGGCCAAGGACACGCGGCGAGCAGGTGACGGAAGGGTTTGCTGATCACCCATGGCAGGGGGCAAAGGCAGGTCAGGAGCAGGGGGGTTTCAGAAAGCAGAGGAGGGGGCGGGGGATCCGTGGTGAGGTTTGTAAAGAATCCTCACTCCCCGAGGTTTCTTAAGTGTGGCCTCGAATTCTAGCAGCTCAAATTCTCCAAAGCAGCCTTCTTCAAGTTGCAACCTGGGGGCCACGAAGGGCCCAGGAGAAGTTTCTTTCGGCCTTCCACATCACCTGGGCCATCTGTGGCCAACTCCCTTCCCACCTACCCTCATAGATGCTAAAGGACAGTGATTCAGACTCATTAGGAAGGGCAGCCCAAAGAAAATAAATCAAGAAGCTTTGGCCCTTTCAAAAAATAAAATGTAAGTTAAACTTAAAATGCCTCTGCAAAGTGATTGCACAACCTGTGAGGGCTGCGGGAGTTAGAGAAGACCCTTCCAACCAGTCTGGAGCAGGGAGAGGGTGGGGAAAGAACCCTCCAGCAAATCCCCGCCCTTGCTGCAATCTCTGTTATAGAGTGGAATGGAGTGAGCTGGAGATCAAAGGCAGCTGGGAGGGGGGAAGGAGGGCAGCAGCTGCTGCAGGCTCGGAATGCGGAATGCGGCTGGACGACCTGCCCTCTGCCTGCACCGGGGCAGCCCCCACCGCCCCCGGGTGTCCTGCGGGTCAGCAGCTCCAGGAGCAGGGCTGATTGCACCAGCAGAAGCTGGTACTCCTGGCTCCTGTGCATTCCTGAGGGAGATGTGACCTGGAGCTCACTGGAAAGCCCAGGCTAGCCGGCGGAGAAGTGCCCCAAGGAAAAGGGCGTGCACTCACAGGCTCTTAGGTCATCCGGGAAGCTGCCCACCCCTCCCCTACCCACCGGGACACGGCAGCCCAGGCACATGACATGAACTGTGTTAGACAGGAGCCGAATTCACCAGACCTACGCTTGTGGATTCGACTATGTCCCCCAAAAAGGCACGCCCGTGTCCTAACTCCGGTCCTGTGATGTGCACTGATTTGTAAAAAGGTTCTCTGGAGGTGTGATTAGTTTAGATGAGGCTAAACTTGAGATCAGGGTGGGCCCTAATGCAATATGACTGGTGGCACTTCAAGCAGAGGAAATTTGGACAGAGAGAGACATGGCAATGTGATGGGGCGGGAGTCTGAGTTAGGGATTGAGACAAGCCACTGCTAGAATTCCCAGGCTACAGCAGGAGCAGGGCCCTGCTGGACACCTTGACTTCAGACTTCTGGCCTCCAGAACTGGAGACAATGCGTTTCTGTGGTTCAGGCTGCTAGTTGGTGTTTTTGTTACAGCAGCCCCTGGCAAACTGAGCCCATTTAGAGCACATAGCCCTCAGACCCTGTCACATTCAAATGGCAGCAGGAGTCACATTAAGTCACAATGGGGACAGCCTGGAGCTGCAACAGATTCTCTCGTGATCGATGAGGTCAGACTTCCAACCACCTGGAGACATTTCCAGATGCCATCAACTGCTCTCTTCCCAAACTGCGTTGTCTACGTGGAAGCTGATCCCATTGAGTAGACTCCAGGGTCTACTCAGTAATGAAGTGACCAGCTCACTCGAAGTGGGAGAAAACGCAGACATATAAATATGTTGCCCTAATGCCCAATATACTCATGTTTCAAAACCTGAGAAGTTCGCAATGACATCTTCGGAATTTCATCTCCGTTTGTGTTCTGAAGAAAGTGGCTGCTGGAGGAGAAATCTCCAAGAATGGGGAACTCAACTTCAGACCCACAGATGTATTACCACTTCAGCTAGTAAAAATCCATGCATGCTTTCTTATTCAGGGACATAGTGTCTGTGGCTGTTGTCATTGTTGTCACGGTTGTTCTTTTGTGGCAAGTCTTGTGATAAAAACGACCAAAGCAAAGTGGGTGATTTATTGTTACACGATTTTTATTTGCCAGTGTTGACAAATCATTCGGAAGTTTATTTCTTGGAAAAGTGGGTGTTAAAGTATGTTCTTTAGGGTAAGTAAAATAAAAGTGCGTTGGTAAGGTGGCTTCAGGATCCCTAAAACCATAGCCAACATATGCTTTTTTTCCAGGAGGGCCCCAATTTTAATAACATTTCCTTCCTTTGGTCTCCATCATCTTACTCGAATTTGGCAGCCCGCGTGTCTTTCATTTTTCTCTTCTAAAGTATGAGCGACACAAAAACTGAAGGAAATTAAATGCATTAGAAGTTTCAGAAGGCCCTTTTCCTCCATAGGGATTTTTTGTTTGTTTGTTTGTTTGAAGATTCATTACATTTGTATATGTTGTATTCAACACAATCTCAGATCCTCCCAAATTGTCATAACGATAGGTGTCAGTTAGGAATGCTTTCAGCTGCAAAGAGCAGAAAATTCAGTGCTCACTGACCCAGGCGCAATCTCTCTACCTGCCTATATAGGTTAACTTATTTACTTTCAGTCTTGCTGATTGCTTCGGGATTGCAAAACGGCTGCTGCTTCTTCTTCTTCTTCTTTTTTTTAATTTGCATATGGGCAGGAGGCACCAGGGATCGAACTCCAGACCTCCAGCATGGCAGGTCGGAGCTTTGCCTGCTGAGCCACAGCATCCGCCCCAGCTGCTGCTTCTTGCACCAACATCACATCTGCTTCCTTGGCAGTTACTCGGGGGCTAAGAAAAAGGCTACATGAACCCCAACTGTTTTGCTTCTTGCCCTCTATAGCAGAACTCTAAAGGGTTTTCTCTGTGGCCAGAAATGTGTCTTTTTTGCCACTCCTGATGGTGAGGGCGGCTGGGAAGTCAAGTTTTTAGCTCTCCAGACTCTATAGTAGAAAAAGGAGATGGATTATTTGTCCATATACACCTGCCTTTTGCCTAAGGCTATAGAAATTATAGAGTTTAATCTCTAAATAAAACAAACAATGCATAGAATGCATGCTTTTAATTGGTGAGTGCATCCTTGTCACAAGTACTAAAATAATGAAGGGCTCTCCACCATGGATTTGTGACTTCTGCTTCTGGGCCCAGAGTCTTGCTTGACTTTATAGCCAAATACCTGCTAAAAGTTTTATAGCAATCAGATACTAATGGGACATTACAATAGGCTCAGATGGCAAAGTCTGCCTTTTGTACTCAGCGGAGTTTTCATTGATTCTTAAGCATTTTTGTGCTTGTCATTGTCAATACACGGGGGACATTTTAAAAGAAACCCATAAACTACTACTCAAGGTTTTACTTAATTATTTATCATTGTATGCATTTGCCTAATGGAAAATGTCTATTTTATGCTGAATTTCAAGATCCATAGGGCTAATACTTCCCCTTTTAGGGAAACAGTTGCCTTCTCTCATCACAGATCCAGGGAAATTAAAAGTTAGAGCTGCAACACGATGATAGAACGAAAGTTTACAGTGGGTCTGAGCTGTTCTGGAAACAAATGTACTAGAAATACCAGGGTCTAGTACTAAAGGGGAAAAAGTATAGAGATGTGGCACTAGGATATGAACACAGCACAGGTATGCAGTGAGGTGGGGGTGCAGACAAAAAGGCTCATCAGAGGCATCATGGTGTAGTCAAAAGAGAATTAAAGTGTTGAAAGCGGACAAATCATCCTAGTGGAAAGGAATATTCCGCTATATTCCACCCCCTTAGCATCCTCTGCTGTTTACTTTGGGGAACTGCTTGGCAATCCAGGTGTTTTATTTCTGGCTTCCCTGCTGTGACAGCAGTAGGAAAGGAAATGAGGATATTTATCTGCCTCAATAGATTTCTGTAAAAGTACTCCAGAGTGTCTTTTCCGAAGTCTTTCCTCTCCAAAACAGCATCAGCTGAAGGCAAAATTGTTCCAGTACTTACTGTACTTGTTTATCCAGGAAAAATACTGGGCGCACAGCGCAAGGATTTAAGTTCTACTAAAAGGAAATTTGCAGAAGTGGTCCAGGTTGGACATTTGGTAAATACGGAAAACAAATCTGCATAAGGGAGGAAAATCTGGAACTTTCTCTGCTGGCCTTTTGCTGCTTTCCCATGGAAAATAAGACAAGGCAAATGAAGTTAGGCCAGGCATATTATCTTCCGTAAATCCAGCTAGGCCAATTTCCCCGTGAAGCTGAATCACTGAGGAGTTTTCAGGATAGAAGACCAGTGCTTCTCGCTTTCTGTGCTTGGAAAAGTAAAGAACGTTCAGGTTATCTTGACCTTAGGCAAATAGCCTCTTGTCAAGGGGCCAACCTGTACTTACAGGAAGAGATTTCAGAATCAGAGCTGGGGACAGGCGTCTTAAAAAATATCAGGGAATTTTAGAACTAAAAGTAACTTGAAGACCCACTCCTCTATTTCAGAGGTGAAAAAAACAGGTCAAGAAGTAAAAAATGCCTTGCTCAGTATTTCATACTGATAGAGGCAAACTGATACAAGTCCCGAGGCTACTAGCCCAGTTCTTATCACTTCACAAACATCTCAAATGGAAATTATAGAGGCCCTTTCAGACTTCTGGTCCCAGCAACATGGCAGACTGTACAATCTAGAATTTCTCCACTTACAAATACCTGAAAGTATGGCTAAAATGTAACAAAAGTATTTTAATACCTAGTTGAATTTGCAAGAAAAAAAAAAAAGAGACAGCTTCCCCCCCAAAAAAAATTTTTTTTAAAGAGAGAGAAATACAAGGTGCCAAGCATACAGGGGGAAGGAAGCCAAGCATATGAACAGACACTAAGGCCACTCTTGGGGGAGGGGTGAAGATACTGGACCTGGAAATGGACCCAAATGATGAGGTGTTTCAAATGTTCCGTGTGCCACTTGCATAAGGGCTTGTGACCTATGCAAGCTGTAGAGTAGAAACTAAGCCCTGTTCACACCAGGAAAGAGGGGACTAGAAAATACTTATTGGCCAAGGGGGAAGACAGGAAAGCTTGATGCACCTGGAGTCTTAAGAAGAAAAAATAATAATATCCTATGAGAAATTAACCCACTAAGCCTGTGACATGGGGCAGGTGAAGAGTCTGAATTTTACAACATTCTAAGTGTTGAAGGAATCTCCAGATGAGAAATTAGCACTAAAATGGCCTGTGCTAGTGAGCCCCTTACAGTGTCTGGCAGAAACAAATGTAAAATTTTTCTGGATGAATACCCTACAAACCAGTTTGCATGGGATTTTTACAGACAAAATGATCCCCAACTTACTGCAAAACTATAGTCATCAAAGAAAGAGAGAAAAAGGAAAAGCTACCAGAGAGAAAAGTATGACAGCAAACTTCTCAACATCAATAATTGAGGCCATAAACAATGGGAAAGAATCTTCAAAGTGCTAAGGGAAAAGAACCATGACTCATGATTTCTATACCCAGCAAAGCTATCATTTCAATATCTCCAGGTCTGATTTTATCATTAGGGACTTAAGTGCTCATTGAAGCAACATATGATGACAACTATTAAATAAATGTTGCTGGATAAAATATCATCTCTCAGATAAAATCATTCATGAGCAACAAAGACAGATTAAAAGTTGAACTTTCTTAAACATGCTGCATTTAACCTTTATTCCTAGAAAGGCTTAGACCAGAGTTTCTTAGGCTATCATCCCATACATACTTTAAACTCATCATTTAGTGTTTTTTTTTAATTTCATAAAGTATTTTCCTTTTTGGATCACTGACATTTTCAGTACATTCATGTAACACTGACCAGCAATGCACTGCATTGGAAGTTTCACAATAGCCATTTCACAGAATTAATTGATGTTGATGCTTTAACTTCTGATATTTGTTGAATCTAAAAATCTGTATATTCCTTTCAAGGGCTTTAGTGGTGCCACAGTCTGTTTTGCAAAGGTTCGTTCTACTCTGTTTTTTTTTTTTTGTTTTTTTTTTAAGATTATAAAAAGCAAATCCCTGATCTAAAGTATTGTTTCTTATGAAATAAAGAGCATCTTGAATATTTCATAAATTCATCATCTTTAACAGTTCTTGAGTTCCTACCTGCCAAGCACTTAGGAACTTGCCATGAACAAGACAGAAATGATCCTTGCTTTTAGGGAATTTGCATTCTAATGGTGAGGTGAACTGGGAGGAGGCCAACAGTAAACAAAGGAACAAGAAACCGATTAGCTAATACAAGGCTTCCTAGTGCCCCTGTAACCAATTACTATAGCTTTAGAGGCTTAAAATGGCACACATTGATTCTCTTACAGTTCTAGGTTAGAAGTCTGAAGTGAGTCTCATGGGGCCAAAAATCAAGACACCAACCAGGCTGGTTCCTTCTGGATGCTCTGGGAGAAAATCCCCTTACTTCCCTCTTTCATCTTTTGGCAGCAGCCTGCATTCCTTGGCTTGTGGCCCCTTCCCCCATTTCCAAAGTGCTTTGGTCTTTGTCTTAGTTTGCTAATGCTGCCAGAAGGCAATATAACAGAAATGGGTTGGCTTTTATAAGGGGAATTTAT
Organism: Myrmecophaga tridactyla; assembly: GCA_004026745.1. Classification (NCBI taxonomy): domain Eukaryota; kingdom Metazoa; phylum Chordata; class Mammalia; order Pilosa; family Myrmecophagidae; genus Myrmecophaga; species Myrmecophaga tridactyla. Next base: position 18,075 of record PVIY010043418.1, read on the forward strand.
TAGCTAAAAGCTTACAGTTCTAAAGCCATAAAAATGTCCAAACCAAGGCATCCAGAGAAAGATACCTTGACTTAAGAAAGGCTGAGCTGGGAAGGCTTGTGGCTGGTGTCTGCTGGTCATGAACATGCCAGTGTGCCCACCAAGGAGGACACCCCATCAGCAGGGCTATTTTCAGAAGAAGTAGTGCCCAAGGGCCTGTGTTGATTGTGGTTTTCAAAGTCACATTGACACTGACACCTGCTAGTCTCCCAAACTTTGTTAACACAAATAGGATCTTTGATTATGTAAACTCAAGGAGGAGCAAAAACAGGGAGCCTTGGTCCTCTGCCTCTGGGGAGGTGTGGTACTGATTGCAGAGAGGGCCAGGACAGTTTATCTGCAGGCAGGTGTCGGGTGCAGTTGCAGTTGCAGCAGGACTTTCCCAGAAAGCTGCTGATAAAACAACGGTGGCCGTGCCTCACCTGCTCCTGAATCCTTCCTTCCTAGAAGACTTGCTTTCCCTTACTTTGAGCTCCATGAAGTTCCAGAACAACTGAGCTGGTGGATTTTCTAGTTTACAGGAAACCAACCAACATACAGATTTCTTTGCAGTACTCCTTAAATTCCACCTTGTGCACATGCATTGGAGGCCTGCATGGAGCCCCGTTACCTTCTGCCCACTGACAGCCCCCAGCACCAAGCAGGTAACCAGCACTCACTTGTTCTTTCATTGGACAAATACCTACCACTAGACACCTATGAACCAAATACTCAGCTTCGGGCCGGACTGTACTGCCCTATATGTGGACACAGATCCCAAACTGACGGTTCTCAAAGAGTCCTAAAGGGGCAGGAGGGGGGTCATAACCTGGGAATTATTTCCATGAATGAAAGCAAAATAAGACCGAACATCTGTTTGAAGATTTGCATCCGATTATGAATCTGAATTTCTTCCAGTGGAATTCTAGCCTCGGCAATCAAATCAAGGCCATCTGAGAGATCTGTGGGTGGTTTTTTTTGGTGGTTTGCTCATCTCTGTCTTTCCTGGCTGAGAACCACACTGCCTGGGCTATGGGGTGTGAAAGGTTAAGTCTTTGCTCTCTTTCCAGCTCCTCGCTTGGCTGCCTTGCAGCAGAGGATGAAATGACCCCATTCATGGCAAAGCAGAGGAAAGAGCTAAGGCGAAAGGTGATCTGCAAAGCCAAGGCGGTGATTTTCAAGTTTAAATGAAACTCACAGACATACTGGAAGAGCCTGATAATAATGGTGGTAATTATAAGGTCAGGAGTGCAACTCACAAATGGCAAATGAAACTCAGTTGGCAAATCTCAGGAGCTAAATGCTGCAAACCTGTTAAGGAAGGAGGCAGCTGCTTCCACTCTTCAAAGCCAGGTGCCAAGACGTCACTTCCCTCCAACATCCAAAAACATATAACCTTTTGGTTTCCCAAGTGTGATATGTTTTATAGCCTGTGAAACCCGATAAGATTGCCCGGAGTCCAAGCTGTGTTTCTGTTCTAATTCCAGCGGCATCTCAGGCTCTCAACGCGGCTGTGTACCCCACAGTGCCTTCTTTGTGTGCATTTCCCAGTGAACTTCAGCACACAGACGCCATTTGGAAGCCTCATAGCCCAAAAGTCAAAAAAAAAAAAAAAAAAAAAAAGATGCTATTACATCCAGATTAGAGTTTTTAAAAATCAGAAAGCGAGCCCTCTCTTGCTTGGTGGGGGTCTTAGCTGCTCAGGGATGCCTCCCGTTGGAAGAAGGATATTTTAGGACCCTCACAATCCCAGAGAGGTCCAGTGCCCTTGGGCAGGGCTGGAGGTGGGGTGGAGACCCTTACCTCCACAGCCCCTCCGTGCAACATGATTTCATAAATCCTAGTGTGCATGGCATTGTGTTAAAACGAGTTATTAATGTAACGTTTGAAAGTACACTGCCATTTCCATAAACAGATCTTGACATTTATTTATTTATTTATTTTGCTATATCAGGAGCTCCCCAAACCGCAAGCACAACCCCCTTTCTCTGCCTCTGAGAACCCATGCCCTGGACTCTCTCAGCTCTTTGGGTCAGCACGAGGATGGGCAAGGAGAGGTCGAGCCCGGAAATCAATACCCCCGGGTATTGATCTTGCTGCCAAATGGCTCTGTTGGGTGGGGAAGGCCGCGGAAGGGGTGGATCTTCGGGCCTCCGGGGCCAGCCCCGAGGATCACAGAGGTTTATCGCTCTCAGCCCCGGGCATGCCCGACAGATCGGCAACGCAAGGTGGGGACGCCTTGAGGG
>PVIY010043419.1:0-20337 GCA_004026745.1 Myrmecophaga tridactyla
CCCAAACTGAACCCTAAGCACAACCTGCATCTGTATACCGACCATACACCACACTGCAGCCCAAACGTAACCTTATTCCCAACACATTCTCTAACCTAACCCTAACCCTCACCTTAACCCATCCACCAACCCTCGCCTAAAATCTGACCCCATCCCCAATGCCATCCCTAAATGCAACCCTTGACTTTTGACCCACCCTACAGAAAATCGCAACCCTAAACATAACCCTAACACCAACACTATGCCTTAGCCTAACCCAAACCCAAACCCTAAACCTGGACCCAACCTTACCACGATTCCTAGCCCAAAACCAACCCCACACCCAAAGCAAATCCTAAGCACAACCCTCAGCTGTATACTGACCCTGCACACCAACACAGCCCGAAAAGTAACCCCAATCCCAACCCTTCCTCTAAACCTAACCCAAACCATCACCCTAACACCACCCCTAAACCGACCGCCAACCATACACTGAAATCTAACCCCAACCACAACGCCAACCGTATACGCAATCCTTGTCTTTTGACCCACTCTTCAGCAAGTCACAGCCCTAAAAGTAACCCTAACACAAACACTATGCCTAACCCTAACCCTAAACCAAGCCCAAACATGGACCCATCCCTACAATGATCACTAGCCCAAAACCTAATGCCACATCGAAAGCCAATCCTAAGCAGAACCCTCAGCTGTATAAGGACCTTGCACCCCAACGCACCCCGAAACGTAACCCTAACCCCAAACCTTACTCTAACCCTAACCCTCAACCTAACCCTCACCCTAATCCGACCACCGACCCTCGCCCAAAACCTGACTCCATCCCCAAAGCCAACCCTAAACACAACCCTCGACTTTTGACTAACCCTAAGCAAATCTCAGCCCTAAAGGTAACCCTAACACTATCACTATGCCTAACCCTAACCCTAAACCAAACCCTAAACCTGGACCCAACATTACCACTATCCCTAGCCCAAAACCTAACCCCACACCCAAAGCCAACCCTAAGTGCGACCCTCAGCTCGATACCGACCCTACACACCAACGCAGCCTGAAACATAACCCTAACCCCAACCCTTACTCTAACCCTAACCCTAACCCTAACCCTGACACTGAGCTAGCCTTCACATCATTGGTTTCCGAAACTGAGAAATGGACCTGGCCCACACGTGACTATACTTATTTTTAGGTAAAAACGGCGTTGTCCAACATATCTCACCTGATTGTTGCTGGAAAAGTCCGGGAACGGGTTTGTAGAACTGATTGACATTCTGACTCCATTCATTTGGACACACGTCTTGACTAAAAACAAGAATGTTACCAGAAAACTCAACAGTTGCTCCACAAATCTGTTACCTCATACTGTTTTGAAAGCTGAGGGACTTATTGACCTATTCAGTTCCATGCAATTTTGGACTGAAAGGACTTTCTTCGGAGAACACTACCCGTAAACAACGACCTCAAAACCAAAGACTGACACAAACCTACGCCAAGCTTCTCACAAATCTTAATCACACCAGAAGCAGAATCCAGATCCTAACCCTAGCCTAAGTCGAAATCTTACCCACAACCACCACAGATGCTTGCCGAAACTGAACCCTGAACCTAACACTGAGGCCTAACAGGAACATGAATATAATCTGTCTCAAAAACCGAGTAATACGAATAACTGCACCCATTTCCCCGCACTTTTCATGGGAAACACCGCGGCAAACTAATGCTACCCACTAAAATAAGAGACCAGTTTGTACATGTCTTTTAAGAGCTCATTGACTTACCACCTCCATTCACTTTCAAGCAGTTTTTGCTGAGAAAAATGTCATTTATGTGGAGCAGTCACCTACGGCAATGGAAACTATTACCTAAGCATACCTGGAAAACTTAGAATCATCCTGGTTCCATTCACTGGCATAAGATTTTTTACTGGAACTGCAATATTTCAGAGAACCCTCACTGCCACTTCATTTAAATGTGACACTAACGCCCCCACAAACACAAACACAAACAGAAACACCGAAGAACCCATACCAGCACAAATCCCAACCTCCAAACCCGGTCTGAAAATCGATACGATGCCTGTCTTCAACCCAAACCCACACACTAAATGTAACCATCAACCTAACCCTACCCGAGACCCAACCATACCTCCAACCCTAACCCAAAAACTTACCCCAACACCTACCCAAACCCTAAACCCAACCCTTAAATTTATAGCAACCCTACACACAACCACACACCTAAACTTAACCCTAACACCAACCCTAACCCTAACCCTTACTCTAACCTTAACCGTAGCCCCAACGCTACCAACAACCCTAGCCCCAACCCAGACACCAACCCTAACACCAATCCTCAAATTTATACCAAACCTACACCAAACTGCAGCCCTAAACCTAACCCTATTCCAACCCTAACCGTAACCATCACCCTAACCCTAGCCCAAACCGACCACCAAACCTTGCCTGAAATCTGACCCCATCCCCAACGCCAACCCTATATGCAACCCTCGACTTCTGACCAACCCTACTCCAAATTGCAACACTAAACATAACCCTAACACCTAACCCTAACCCAAAAACCTAAACCTAGACACACCCCTACCATGGTCCGTAGCCCGAAACCTAACCCTACACCCAAAGCCAACCCTTAGCACAACCCTCAGCTGTATACCGACCCTGCACCCCAACACAGCCCGAAACGTAACCCGAACCCAAACACTTACTCTAACCCTATCCTTAACCCACACCCTAAACCTAGCCCTAACCCGACCACCGACGCTCGCCCAAAACCTGACCCCATCCCCAAAGCCAACCCTAAACACAACCCTCGACTTTTGACTAACCCTAAGCAAATCTCAGCCCTAAAGGTAACCCTAACACTATCACTATGCCTAACCCTAACCCTAAACCAAACCCTAAACCTGGACCCAACATTACCACTATCCCTAGCCCAAAACCTAACCCCACACCCAAAGCCAACCCTAAGTGCGACCCTCAGCTCGATACCGACCCTACACGCCAACGCAGCCTGAAACTTAACCCTAACTCCAACCCTTACTCAAACCGTAACCCTAAGCCTAACCCTGACACTGAGCTAGCCTTCACATCATTGGTTTCCGAAACTGAGAAATGGACCTGGTCCACACACGACCATACTTGTTTTTAGGTTAAAATGGCATTGTCCTACATATCTCACCTGATTCTTGCTGGGAAAGTCTGGGAATGGGTTTGTAGAACTGAGTGAAATTCTGACTCCATTCATTTGGACACAGTTCTTGCCTAAAACTAGCATTTTCCCAGAAAATTCAACAATTGCTCTGCAAATCCGTTACCTCATACTGTTTTGAAAGCTGAGGGACTTATTGGATCCATTCACCTCCATGTCATTTGTGATGGAAAGGACTTTCTTCGGAGAACACTACCCGTAACCTCACATAAAACTAACACTAGCACTCCCCGTAAATGTACAACGACCTCAAAACCAAAGACTGACACACACCTACGCCAAGCTTCTCACCAATCCAAATCACACCAGAAGCAGAATCCAGATCCTAACCCTAGCCTAAGCTGAACTCTTACCCACAACCAACCACAGATGCTTGCTGAACCTGAACCCTGAACCTAACACTGAGCCTAACAGGAACATGAACATAATCTGTCTCAAAAACCGAGCAATACTAATATCTGCACACATTTGCCAGCACTTTTCATGGGAAACACCACGGCAAACTCATGCTACCCACTAAAATAGGAGACCGGTTTGTACATGTGTTTTCAGAGCTCATTGACCACCTCCATTCACTTTCAAGCAGTTTTTGCAGAGAAAAATGGCATTTATGTGGAGCAGTCCACCCACGGCAATGGAAACTATTACCTAAGCATATCTGGAAAACTTAGAATCATCCTGGTTCCATTCACTGGCATAAGATTTTTTACCGGAACTGCAATATTTCGGAAAACCCTCACTGTCACTTCATTTAAATTGACACTAACGGCCACACAACCACAAACAGAAACCAAAACACGAAAGAACCCATAGCAGCACAAATCCCAACCTCCAAAGGCGGTGCGAAAATTGACCCGATGCCTATCTTCAACCCAAACTCACACACTAAATGTAACCATCAACCTAACCCTAACCCGAGACCCAACACTACCTACAACCCTAACCCGAAACCTTACCCCAACACCTAACTGAACCCTAAACACAACCCTCAAATTTATAGCAACCCTACAACCACCACACCTCTAAAGTTAACCCTAACACCAACCCTAAACCTTACCCTAAACCTAACTCTAGCCCCAACCCTACTGACAACCCAAGCCCCAAACCTAACCACAACCCAGACACCAACCCTAACACAAACCCCCAAATTTAGACCAAATCTACACCAAACTGCAGCCCTACAATTAACTTTAATCTCAACCCTTACTCTAACCCTAACCCTAACCCTCACCCTAACCCTAGCCCTAAACCAACCACCAACCCTTGCCTGAAACCTGACCCCATCCCCAACGCCAACCCTAAACGCAACCTTCTACTTTTGACTAACCCTGCACCAAATTGCAGCCCTAAACGGAACCCTAACACTAACACTAAGCCTAACCCTACCCCTAAGCCAAACCCTAAACCCAACCCTACCACGAACCCTAACACCACACCCAAAGCCAACCCTAAGCACAACCTTCAGCTCTATACCGACCCTGCACCCCAACACAGCCCGAAACTTAACCCTAACCCTAACCTAACCCTGACAATGAGCTAGCCTTCACATCATTGGTTTCCGAAACTGAGAAATAGACCTGGTCCACACGTGACCATACTTACTTTTAGGTAAAAACGGCGTTGTCCAACATATCTCACCTGATTCTTGCTGAAAAAGTCTGGGAACGGGTTTGTAGAACTGAGTGACAGTCTGACTCCATTCATTTGGACACACGTCTTGCCTGAAAACTAGCATTTTCCCAGAAAACTCAACAATTGCTCTGCAAATCTGTTACCTCATACTGTTTTGAAAGCTGAGGGACTTATTGGATCCATTCACTTCCATGCAATTTTGGATGGAAAGGACTTTCTTAGGAGAACATACCCATAATCTCACTTAAACCTAACACCAGCACTCCCCGTAAATGTACAACGACCTCAAAACCAACGACTAACCCAAACCTATGCCAAGCTTCTCACCAATCCAAATCACACCAGAAGCAGAATCCAGAGCCTAACCCTAGCCTAAGTCGAAATCTTACCCACAACCAACCACAAATGCTTGCCGAAACTGAACCCTGAACCTAACCCTGAGCCTAACATGAACATGAACACAATCTGTCTCAAAAACCGAATAATACTTATAACTGCACACATTTCCCCACACTTTTCATGAGAAACACCACGGCAAACTAATGCTACCCACTAAAATAGGAGACGTGTTTGTACATGTCTTTTGAGAGCTCATTGACTTACCAGCTCCATTCACTTTCAAGCAGAAAAACGTCATTTCTGTGGAGCACTCACCTACGGCAATGGAAACCATTACCTAAGCATATTTGGAAAACTTAGAATCGTCCTGGTTCCATTCACTGGTATAAGATTTTTTACAGGAACTGCAATATTTCACAGAACCCTCACTGTCACTTCATTTAAATGTGACACTAACGCCCCCACAAACACAAACACAAACAGAAACATCGAAGAACCCATACCAGCACAAATACCAACCACCATACCCAGTCCAAAAATCGACCCTATGCCTGTGTTCAACCCAAACCCACACACTAAATCTAACCTTCAACCTAACCGTACCTGAGACCCAACCTTACCACCAACCCTAACCCGAAAACTTACCCCAACACTTACCCCAACCCTAAACCCAACACTCAAATTTATAGCAACCCTACACACAAACACACCCCTAAACTTAACCTAACACCAACCCTAACCCTAACCCTTACCCTAACCATAGCCCCAACCCTACCAACAACCCTATCCCCAACCCTAACCACAACTCAGGCACCAACCTTAACACCAACCAGAGCGCAGGCTTGTTGGCAGGGTCTGAGCTCCTCCCAGGGGCACGGGGTGAGGGGTGGGGGATCCTTAGTGAGTGGAGGTCCATGAAGCTGAGCCCATGCATAACCCTCAACCCTACCACCATGACCACTTTGTTCATGAGCCCATTGGGCAATGGCCAGAGTGGCTGGGGAAAGAGACTGACCAGCATCCACAGAACAGGTCATCTCATCCACTGGATTATTAAAACCTTCCCGGCTGACGTCACCCTCTGGTGCGCATTCACACGGGGCACAAAGAGCTTCATGTTTTTAACCCGCTCAGAAAGGCCTGGCCACAAAGCTCTTCCCCAGACTTGTCACCAATTTTCCCATCATGCAGAGGCAGTTTACAAGTTCAACCTCAGTATTTTTGTATAACCTCATGAATGCCTGTGTACCACCTCAGTATTATTGTTGTATAACTTTAAGAATTTACATGTATTTGTGTGTATCACCTCATAAATTTATGCATGACCTTATGTACTCCTAAAGTATGTGAAAAGCAGGGAGTAGATCAAAACGTCTGCAGTGTCTGTCTGCCTCGGGTCACGTCCACAGACCAGGGGTCCTCTGTACATCTCAGACAAAAGAAAGCTCCTACCTTTCCAGTGTTTACTGCCCGTTCCCATAGCGACGCCCTCTTTGCTCACTACCCTGTGAAATCTGGAAACCCAGAATATTTGGGGCCCAGACTTTGGACAATGAGTCCTCTGGGTCTGCCAGAAATAAAGTTGAGGCCACTTATCAAGGCTCAGGTGCTGTCTTGGGAAAACGGAGTTTTCACTACTTCAATGCTCCTTCCAAATCCCTGACTGTCCAGCCAAACCAGAAGCAACAGCCCATGAGTCAGTATACAAATGCACGCCTGGCCAGCACTTCCAAGCAAAATGAACAACCAGCTGCACTGTTCGAAGTTCTGCCCACTGGGAGGATTTCTCCTCACCACTGTCCTTCAGAGACATCCTGGAAAGGTGTTGTAGTGCTGCAGCTGTGCACTTTCGAGTGGTACCTGCATATCATGCCCAACCATCTGTAAACCAGGCCCGAGTTTTCTCTTCCTCAATCAATTCACTGTAAGGAACTCCCCAAGAGGCCATAACTCTGGCCTGGGAAAGAGAAGGTAACATGGCAGGAATGGAGACCATGGGAATTTGGGCCACTTCCTCTGTAACTTACTTATGCCTTCAGAATCTGCTCTAGCCATATCTCGTATATACCATTTCCATTTTCCTATCTCGTATATACCATTTCCATTTTCCTATCTCATATATACCATTTCCATTTCCATGGTAAGTTGGTGGCCCATGATTAGCATTCGGTCTCTACTAAGACCTAGTACCAAGTCAAAAGCTGTTTCTCCAACAGAAAGTAGTTATCTGCAGCAGATGATAAGGCTTTTCTCCAAAATTTAAAGATCTGCATTGTGATTCTCTTGTAAGGGCCTGCTAAAGTCTCCAGACAGCATCTCTAGTTGCCACTGACACTTCCAGCACCATTGGATCTGCTGGATCATGTGGTCCAAGTGCCAGAGCAACTTGTACAGCAGCCTGGACCTGTTGCAGAGCCTCTTGTTGTTCCAGCCCCTACTCAAAACTAGCAATTTTTCTGGCCACTTGGTAAGTGGGCTGAGTAGCACACCTAAATGAGGAATATGTTGTCTCCAAAATCCAAAGAGGCCAACTAGGCATTGTGCCTCTTTTTTGTTCATAGGAGAGGCTAGATGCAACAGCTTGTCCTTCAGCTTGGAAGGGATATCTCAACAAGCCCCACACCCTGGACACATCGAAATTTCACTGAAGTGGAAGGCCCCTGTACTTTTGTTGGATTTATCTCCCATCCCCTGACATGCAAATGCCTTACCAACAAGTCTAGAGTTGTTGCTCTACTTGGTCCAATCATGATGATATCAGCAGTATAATGGACCAGTGCATGTCTTGTGGGAGGGGGAGATGATCAAGTTTCTTGCAGACAAGACTATGACATAGGGCTGGAGAATTGATAAATCCCTGAGGTAAGACAGTGATGGTATATTGCTGGCCTTGCCAGTGAATGCAAACTGTTTCTGGTGGTCCTTACTAACAGCTATTGGGAAAAAGCATTTGCCGGCTTAATAGCTGCATACCACATACCAGGTGATGAGCTGATTTGCTCACACAATGTTGCCATATCTGGAACAGCAGCTGAAATTGGAGCCACCACCTGGTTAAGTTCATGGTAATCTACTGTCATCCTCCAAGACTCATCTGTTTTCTGCACAGGCCACATTGGAGCCTTGAATGGGGATGTGGTGGGAATCACCATCCCTGCATCCTTCAAGTCCTTAAGAGTAGCAGTAATCTCTGCAATCCATCCATGAGTTTGGTATTGCTTCCAATTCACTATTTTGGTAAGTAGGGGCAGTTTTAATGCTTCCACTTGGCCTTTCCTACTATAATAGTCCACAGTCCATGAGTCAGTGAACCAATGTGGATTCTGCCCGTTTCTGAGTATGTTGATTCCGATTTTGTACTCCAGAATGGGTCCAGGGACCCACCAGTCCCACTATCAGACACACCTGAGATCACCTGACTCCATAAGTCCTTACTCTGTCTGCTGGACCAGAATGATGTTTGGGGTGTCCTGGAGTTAGTGTCACTTCTGAACAAGTGTCTAATAATCCCCCAAACATATGATCATTTCCTTTTCACCACTGCACAGTCACCCTGGCCAAAGGTATCCTTGGGGAAGGCTGGGAGGAAGGTGAATAGTGTAAATTTTGGGCGGTTTAACAGGATCCTTCCTCAAGTGTACCCGGCCTGTTTAATCTGGAAATTGATTAAGGGACTCTGTTTTTGTAATTCAAGTTAGACTTCTGTTCACTTGACCTAGAATTCTTCCGCTTATACAGCTCAAGTAAGAATTTAGTGGACTGCCCATCTATTGTACTTCTAGATAACCCATGATGTACTAGCCAATGCCATAAATCTCTGTGGGCCAGATTATTTTGACTCCTGCTTTGAGTCTGCTGACCATTGTGGTGGCCATGCCCACCTTGTCTATGGTGATTAACTGTCACACATGGCTTCTGGCAACTTGGGATCTGACCATCCCCATTGCGTTTAAGGATTCCAGCTCAGTGACAGCAGTTCTCACAGTAATATCTGACCTACAGAGAAGGGCAACTACAGAGCTCATCAAGGATGATGGTGCTAGTCACACATTTATTTCTCAAAGTTCTGATGAAAGATGTGTCCTCTGGACATTCGTGAGTATGTGAGCAGGTCTTCCATGATAAATCTGGGGAATATGTGCGGGAATGGATATTAAGGGTGTGAGATAATGGAAGGAATATAAAGTTAGATCAAGCTGCATTTATTGATGCGGGCCCACTAAGCAGAGATTCTGAATTCAGTGTTGCTACTCAAGGGGTTAGAAAAGGCATGAAGAGTTTATCTGGATGCTTGACTGAAACATGGATCAAAAGGTGGCTGACATTACCTGAGGTTGAAATGCCAACCCTTCCCTGGTATAATAATAAGACGAAGGAATCCAGAGGCTTAGAGAGATGGGAATGTTAGATTGGATTTATCATGCAAAGCCTGCTCTTACATCCCAGGGTGGACGTGGCTATTTTAATAGACAACAAACTCAAAGCAGAAGTCAAAGTAATCTGACTCGCAGAGACTTGTGGCATTGGCTAGTAGATCATGGGGTACCTAGAAGTAAAATAGATAGGCAGTCTACTAAATTCTTGTTTGAGCTACATAAGCAAATGAGTTCTAGGTCAAGAGAACAGAAGTCTAACTTGTATTAAAAAATGGAGAGCTGTGGTGATACAGTTACAAGTTTAACCTCAGTATTAGTGTATAACTTTATGAATTTATGTGTATCGTCTCAGTATTACTGTTATATAACTTTATGAATTTATGTGAATCGCTTCATGCATTCATGCATATGACTGTGTGTATTTATGTGCATCACTATAAATTGATGCTCCCATAAAGTTATATATATATATATATATATTTATGTATGTATATGTATGTATATAATCCCTTCTTGAAGGAAGAAAATCAGAATGTCTGCAGTACTGTAAATCACATCCAGGCTTACTCAAGCCTGTCCGAAGATCTTGGTGTGCAATGAGGGAGGCTGCCAGGCTGGTTTCTTGTCACGTCCAGAAGCTGCCCTTATGTTGGACAAAGGAGTTCAGCTAAAGGCCAGATCATAACTCCCACCCTGCAAGTTCTGTCTCTGTACTTTTCCAGTGTTTACCACCCGTTCCCATAGTAACTCTGGCCTTGCTCACTTGCCTGTATAATCTAGAAACAAAGAAAATCCAGGGCTCAGACTTTGGTCAAAGGGTCCTCTGGGTCAGCCAGCAATAAAGTTTTGGCCACTTCTCAGTGGCTCAGTTGCTTTCTTGGGTAAATGGAGTTTCCACTACTTCAGTGGCCCCTTAATTCCTAGACTGGAGACAATTTATAGACCCAGAGCCCCTCAAATGAGGGGAGGATTGGGTACCCTTGAGGAAGGACCCTTTTACACTGCCCAAAATTTACACTGAGACCTACAGCTTTTACAGGGTGACTGTGCATTGGGGAAAAGGAAATGATCAGATATTTGGGGGAATATTAGACACTGTTTCAGAAGTGACATTAATTCCAGGGGATCCAAAACGTCACTGTGGTCCACCAGTCAGAGTGGGGGCTTATGGAGGCCAGGTGATCAATGGAGTTTTATCTCAGGTCCATCTCACAGTGGGTCCAGTGAACCCCTGGACCCATTCTGTAGTTATTTCCCCAGTTCCAGAATGCATAATTGGAATCGACATACTGAGCAACTGGCAGAATCCCCACATTGACTCTTTAACTCGTGCAGTGAGGGCTATTATGGTAGGAAACTCCAAGTGGAAGCCACTAGAACTGTCCCTACCTAGCAAAATAGTAAATCAGAAGCAATACTGGACTCCTGGAGGGATTTGCGGAGATTACTGCCACTCTTAAGGACTTGAAGGATGCAGGGGTGGGGATTCCCACCACATCCCCATTCCACTTTCCTGTTTGGCCTGTGCAGAAAACAGATGGGTCTTGGAGGATGACAGTGGATTATCATAAGCTCAACCAGGTGGTAACTCCAATTGCAGCTGCTGTTATGGATGTGATATCATTGCTTGTGCTAATCAGTACATCTCCTGGTACCTGGTATGCAGCTATTGATTGGCAAACGCTTTTTCCTCAATAGCTGTCAGTAAGGACCACCAGAAACAGTTTGCTTTCAGTTGGCAAGGCCAGCGGTATACCTTCACTGTCCTACCTCAGGGGTATATCAACTCTCCAGCCCTATGTCATACTCTTGTCTGCAGGGACCTTGATCGTTTCTCCCTCCCACAAGACATCACACTGGTCCATTATATTGACAATATCATGTTGATTAGACCTAGTGAGCAAGAAGTAGCTCTTCTACTTTAACTCTAGACTTACTGGTAAGGCATTTGCATGTCAGGGGATGGGCCATAAATCCAACAAAACTACAGGGGCCTTCCACCTCAGTGAAATTTCTAGGTGTCCAGTGGTGTGGGGCATGTCAAGATATCCCTTCTAAGATGAAGGATAAGTTGCTGCATCTGGCCCCTCCTACAATAAAAAAAAGAGACACAATGCTTAATTGGCCTTTTTGGATTTTGGAGACAACATATTCCTCATTTGGGTGTGCTACTCTGGCCCATTTACTGAATGACCAGAAAAGCTGCTAATTTTGAGTGGGGACCTGAACAAGAGGAGGCTCTGCGACAGGTCCAGGCTGCTGTACAAGCTGCTCTGCCACTTGAACCATATGAGCCAACAGATCCAATGGTGCTGGAAGTGTCAGTGGTAAATAGAGATGCTGTCTGGAGATTTTGGCAGGCCCCTATAGGAGAATCACACATGCAAACCCTTAGGATTTTGGAGCAAATCCTTACCATTTGCTGCAGATAACTACTCTCCTTTTGAGAAACAGCTTTTGACCTGTTACTGGGCCTTAATGGAGACTGAATGCTTAACCATGGGCCACCAAGTTACCATGAGACATGAGTTACCTTTCATGAGCTGGGTGCTGTCTGACCCACCAAGCCATAAAGTTGGGCATACGCAGCAGCACTCCATCATAAAATGGAAATGGTCTATGTCCCCTACTTCTGCCGCACTACCTTCTCTTTCCCAGACCAGAGCTAAGGCCTCTTGGGGAGTTCTTCAGTTGAATGAGGAAGAGAAAACTCGGGCTTGGTTTACAGATGGTTCTGCATGATATGCAGGGACCACCCGGAAGTGGACAGCTGCAGCACTACAACCCTTTTCCAGGATGTTCGTAAAGGACATTGTGAGGGTTAATCCTCCCAGAAGGCAGAACTTAAAGCAGTGCACATCCTTGTTTATTTTGCTTGGAAAGAGAAATGGCCAGAGGTGTGTTTGTATACTCACTTATGAGCTATTGCTAATGGTTTGGCTGGATGGTCAAGGACATGGAAGGAGCATGATTGGAAAATTGGTGACAAAGAGGTCTGGGGAAGAGGTATGTGGATAGACCTTTCTGAGTGGGCTAAAAACATGAAGATATTTGTGTCCCACGTGAGTGTTCAGCCGAGGGTGACTTCAGCAGAGGAAGGTCTTAATAATCAAGTGGATAAGATGACCTGTCCTGTGGATACAAGTCATTCTCTTTCCCAGCCACTCCTACCATTGCCCAGTGGGCTCATGAACAAGTGGTCATGGCGGTAGGGATGGAGATTTTCATGGGCTCAGCAACATGGACTTCCACTCAGCAAGAGCAACCTGGTGAATTCTCAATCTGCACACATGAACAGAGACCCACAGTCACTCCCCAATAGGGCACCATTCCCCGAGGTGATCAGCCTGTTACCTGTGGCAGATTGATTACATTGAACCACTTCCATCATGGAAGGGGAAACACCTTGTTCTAACTGGAATAGACACATACTCCGGATATGGGTTTGCCTTCCATGCATGCAATATGTCCACCCAAACTACCATCCATAGACTTATGAAATGCCTTGCCTACCATCGTGGTATTCCATATGGCATTGCTTCTGATCAAGGAACTCCCTTCATGGCAAATGAAGTGCAGAAATTGGCACATGTTCATGGAATTCTCTGGTCTTACCATGTTCCCCATCATCCAGAGGCAGCTGGATTGATAGAATGGTGGGATGGCCTTTTGAAGTCCCAATTACAATGCCAACTAGGAGCAATACATTGCAGGGCTTGGGTAATGTTCTCCAGGAGGCTGTGTATGCTCTGAATCAGTATCCACTGTATGGTGCTGTTTCTCTCATAGCCAGAATTCATGGGTCCAGGAATCAAGGGGTGGAAATGGGAGTGGCACCACTCACTATGACCCTTAGTGACCCACTAGAAAAATTTTTGCTTCCTGTTCCTGTGACCCTGAGCTCTGCTGGTCTGTAGTTTGTAGTCCCAAAAGGGGGAGTGCTCCTACCAGAATACATAACAATGATTCCATTGGACTGTAAGTTCAGATGGCCACCTGGACATTTTGGGCTTCTCTCACCTCTGAACCAACAGGCAGGGAAGGGATTACTGCACTATCAACAGAAAATAGGACAGTAACTTCCCAGTGGAAGTTAAGGGTTTTCCTAGAACACAGGAGACCCTTAGGGCACCTCTTAGTGCTACCATGCCCTGTGATTAAGTCAATGGAAAACTGCAACAACCCAATCTAGGCAGGACCACCAATGGCCAGAAAGGTTTGCCACCCAGCAAAGAACCATGGCCAACTGAAGTGCTTAATAAGGGTAAAGGGACTTGGAATGGATAGTAGAAGAAGGTAGTGATAAATATGCATTACAAACATGTGGCCAGTTACAGAAAAGAAGAATGTGATTGTATGACTATTTCCTCCTTGTTGTGTTATGAGTATGTTTGTATTCATACATAAAGCAAATACCTTTCTTCTTATCATATGACTAAGTTGTATTGTTCATGTTATAGTATTTAAGTTATAGGATATCAAGTTTGAGAGTGAATGTTATCTAAGGACTTGCACCTTATTCTGGAGAGAATTAGTGTTTTTCCAGTTGTATGCAGGACAGTTGAGTATTGTTAGGTGAAACATATGTCTGTTATTATGTTCTACTTAGAAATTAAGCATGTTTCGAGGTGATGGATACAGCTGCCTAGTAGACTAGTGATGGATTGTGATGGATGGGTTCTGGTGTCAACTTGGCTGGTGATGTGCCCAGGGGTTTCGTCAGACAAGCACTGGTCTCATTGTTGCTGCAAGGATATTTCATGGCTGATTGATAAACCAGAAAGCTGGTTTGTTAAACCATCAGTCAGTTGATTGCGGCTGTGGCTGATTACACCTACAATCAAGTAAGGGCATGCCTCCCTCAAATGAGATAATCTAATCAGTTGGATTTGATCTGATCAGCTGAAGACTGTTAAGGAAGAAGACAGAATTTTCACTGCTTCTTCTTCAGCCAGTGAGCCTCTCCTGTGGAGTCATCGAGACCCTTCATTGCAGTTGCCAGCTTCACTGTCAGCCGTATGATTTTGGACTCGTGCATTCATAGAGTTGCATAAGACATCTTTATAAATCTCATATTTACAGGTCTATCCTTTTGGTTCTGTTTGTCTAGAGAACACTGACTAATACAGAGCCCATTTGGGGGTTGGTATTGACAGCAAGTGAGGGTAGTGAGTGATATGATGACAGGAGATTCAAACTTGGATTTGTTTTTCTGTTTAGGAAGGATTAAAGAATACTTTAATGAAAGCAGTAATGAAAAGCAAATCCAGTGGTAAGAGTGTGTGTGGAAAAGTAACAACCACCACGTGTAGTGGAAGCAGGGACCTCAGGGAAGGTTGGGTCTCCAGTAGAGAAGGCTTCCTCACTCTTGGCACTGTTAAAACTTTGTGCTGAGCACTGCAGGAGGTTAGCAGGGTCCCTGACCTCTACCTACACTCAATGCCAGCAGCATCTCCTCCCACCAAGCCCAACTGGTCAAAGCTAAAAATGCCTCCAGATAGGCCAAATGTCTCCTTGGAGCAAAATTGCCCTAGATTGACAGCCACTACCTCATTGCATAAAGTTGATGGAACATTCAGAGGGCAGGTTGAATATAAAGGATATTTTGCTGACAACAAACCACAAATCCAGAGGAAGCCAATTTGTGCCATGGTATGAAGTTTGGACATGGATTAAGATGCCAGTCATTGGAAAAATGAGAAAGACAAAGTAAAACCCAGAAATTCAGGAACCAAGGAATTAAGATTAGAGCAGAACTAGCAGCCGGAATATCTGAATACTGAGCTCATAAGCTTCTGATCTATAGCTCTCTGTACCTATCTCAAAAGCAAAAACACTGGTCCAAGAGTCTGGCAGAGGTCTGCCCACACTTAAGGGCCAAGCGTCTAAATTAAGATGGGTGTTGGACAGAACATTACATTAGGAGAGTTATATGTCAGTGCAAACCTAATGAGTCACTTCTGCATTCACACCAACTGAAGAAGTAAGAAACAGCAATACTTGAAATAATCTAAATAAAAAATTGAACAGTTTTAGCATGAACACTGATAAAATATATATATACCATGTGTTCTTAAGTGACCTGAGTAATGAACACAGATTAATCCAAAATTGTGACATCATGATACCAAATAGGTTAATGTAATTTACAATTAAATTATACTAAAAAAATTAACTACAAATGGATCATTGATTTACACATAAAACATAAAACTATAAACTTCTAGAAGAAAATAATAGGAAAAAATTTAGGGGACCTTGGATTTGGCAATGAGCTTTTTTTAGATACATAAAAACACGATCCATTAAAGGAATATTAAGTTGGGCTTTATTAAAACTTAAAACTTCTGCTCTCTGAAAGACACTATTAAGAAAATGAAGACAAACCTCAGAGAGGAATATTTGCAGAATATATAAGAGATATATCAAAAATATACAAATAATTATTAAAATCCAATAATAAAGCACCCAGTTAATTGAGCACAGTATATCTGAACAGACACTTTACCAAAAATATATATATATGCCAAATAAGCATATGAAAAGATGCTCAACATCATCTGTAATTAGAGAATTGTAAACTGAAACATTGAGATATGACTATACGCCTATTAGAATGCGCAAAATTTAAAAAAAAAAACTAAAAATTGTAAATACACTCAAGGATGTGGAGCAACAGGAAACCTTTTTTTTAATTTTTTGAACATTCTTTTTTTCATCAAATAGTTGAATATTCATCATCATGATCATTTCTTAGAACATTTGCAACAATTCAGAAAAAGAAATAAAAAGAATACAGAAAAAAATTCATACATACCATACCCCTTACCCCTCCCTTTCTTTGATCACTAGCATTTCAATCTACTAAATTTATTTTAACATTTGTTCCCCCTATTGTTTATTTATTTTTAATATATATGTTTTACTCATCTGTCCATAAGGTAGATAAAAGAAGCATCAGACACAAAGTTTTCACAATCACACAGTCACACTGCGAAAGCTATATCATCATACAATCATCTTCAAGAAACATGCCTACTGGAACACAGCTGTACATTTTCAGGTAGTTCCCTCCAGCCTCTCCATTACATATTGACTAACAAGGTGATATCTATTTAATGCGTAAGAATAACCTCCAGGATAACCTCTCGATTCTGTTTGGAATCTCTCAGCCACTGACACTTTACTTCGTCTCATTTCTCCCTTCCCTCTTTTGGTCGAGAAGTTTTTCTCAATCCCTTGGTGCTGAGTCCAAGCTCATTGTAGGATCTCTGTCCCACATTGCCAGGAAGGTCCACATCCCTGGGAGTCATGACCCATGTAGACAGGGGGAGGGCAGCGAGTTTGCTTGTTGTTTTGGCTGAGAGAGAGAGAGAGGCCACATCTGAGCAACAAAAGAGGTTCTATTGCGGGTGACTCTTATGCCTCATTTTAAGTAGGCTTAGCCTATCCTTTGTGGGGTTAAGTTCATATGAACAAACCCCAAGATTGGCGGCTCAGCCTATTGCTTTGATTGTCCCCACTGCTTGCGAGAATATCAAGAATTCCCCACTTGGGGAAGTTGAATTTTCCCTTTCTCTTTGCAAATACTTTTTATTCACTAGCAACAGGAAATCTTATCATAGATGGTGGGAATGCAAAATGGTTCAGTCACTTTGGAAAATAGTTTAGAAGTTTCTTACAAAGCTAAATTTTCTTACCATAGCACCCAAAAATCATACTCTTAGACACGTCATCCGACTGGTATGAAAATCAATGTCTTCACAACAACCTGCACGTAAATGTTTACAGAAGCTTTATTCACAATCACCAATAACTGGAAGCAAACCAATATCCTTCAGTAGGTGAATGGTTAAATAATCTATTGTACATTCATACAATGGGATATCACTCATCAATAAAAATAAATGAGTGCTGAAGACATGAAAAGACATATCAGATCCTTAAGTACAAAAAGCCAGTCTGAAAGGGCTACAAACCATATATTATATGATATTCTGGGAAAGGCAACCCTATAGAGGCTGTAGAAGATCAGTGGTTTCCAATGGGTTGGGGTAGCGGGGGAGAGGGTTGAATATTTGAAGCACGGGGAATTTTTATGGTACTGAATCTATTTTGTATGAAACTGTAATGGTGGGTATATGACATGTATTTGTGAAGACTAATACAATTTCACAGTACAAAGAGTCAATCTCAATGCACACAAATTTTTTTTTTGCATGGGCAGGCATTGACCCAGCATGGTAGGCAAGAACTCTGCCACCTCATGACCAGCGCACAGACCGACACAAAATTTTAAAAATCATTTTGGGGATTGGGAAATAAACTCCAAGAAGAAATGTAAACCATAACAAGAGAATCTAATTGAATCACAAATATATGAAACAACTTTACTAAAAGAGGTGGGGGAAGTTGCTTAATGGAGTCTGTAAGACAAAAGTCAAAAGGACAAGAACATATGCACTCTACTCTGGATGATAAGATTGTTTCCCAAGGTGGTATTGACTGACAATTGTGATGCTGCTATATACATTTTATAAATGCATATATATATATATATATATATATATATATATATATATTTACTTAATTAAGCAATTAAGTAAATGAATGGCAGAAGGTGGTAGATAGTTTTCTCATTGTGGGAGTGGGAATATTGGGGAAGCAAGAGGCTGGTATTACCCACGTGGTAATAAATTAGAATTGGAGACATCAGTGAGAGCTCATGTTTATCTTATTACAGATGCATATGGTGATATAGAAATATTTATAAACCAGTGTGGGGCCTGATTCTGGGCAAATTCACAGTCTTGGTTGCATGTTCAGCCCTTTTCTCCTGGGGCTACCCACAGCTGCCATCACAGAGGAGATGATGGAAGAGAGGGGAACCCCTCAGAGACACGCCTTGTTTGATGGTCCTTTCCCAAGGCACTCACCTCGTCCCACAGTAGGCACAATTCAGCATCTGATAACTATCATGAAATTCAAAACAATAAATACCCTCCCATGTATGCATGTATCCCTGACAGGAATTTAATTTTAGTTTTTACAATTATTTTGCTACTACTTTTATTAAAGTAAGCCCACCTATCTGTATAATCTAGTCACACCTAATTTGAAATGAACAGTTTAATTATATAGCTAATAACAATAGCTAACACTTACTGAGACTTTACCAGTGCCATTTCAGTTAATATTCACAACTCTGTGAATAGGTAGCAATATTGTGCCTATCTTGCAGATGAGGAAAGTGGGGCACACAGAGTAGCTAAGTGTGTTGGTTTGAAGCTATGTGCAGCCCATAAAAGCTGTTATTTTAATCCAATCTTGTGGGGACAGACCAATTGCTGGGTGGGACTTCTTGATTAGACTGTTTCCATGGAGATGTGATCCCATCCATTCAAGGTTGGACTTGCTTCACTTACTGGAGTCCTTTAAGAGGGAGAAATTTTAATGTAAGCATTTTCTGGTATTTGGGTGGCTGCTTTATAGCTGAGGATGCCTAGATGATTTCATTTGAGTTTGTGTTTATTGATGACAGTTATCAATGAAAACTACTTTAACTTTCGTGAGCTAGGCACAGTGGACTGAATAAATGCTGCATTATTAACACAGTAAAGGTAAAATACACTGCAGACTGCAGAAAGAATACATATTTTGCAATATTTTGAATACAGGGAAGTCTTCAAGGAATTGCACCATCTCCAGGAATAGAGCAGTGGAAACCTGCCAGAGGAAATCAAAAGATGGTGGAGCAGATGGTAAGCTAATCACATGGTGAGGTGAAATCTACTTTTACTGCTAATGATTTGAATTATATTGATTTCATTATTTTGTTTTTTATAATAAAATAATTTGATTTTATAATTGTATGAGTGTATTTATATATTTATATAATTATAGTAAATATGCTCAAGACAGTTAAATTTAAAAAGAGTTAACTAATCTGAACTCTCTTATTCACATACACAGTGGGTTTCTTAATGAACCTCACCCTTCCCCTGAAATCTTCTTGAATCACCACAAAGTGGCACAGTGGAAAAATTTCACTGGGCTAAATAATGACAAAAGCTGGCCCACATGTTGTCCCACACCTTGCTGGCATAAAATATAGTCTGGAACAGTCTAACACTTAGATTTTTCCCAATGGTAAAACTGTCTATAACTTCTGAACATGAGGTTTCATTATGTTCATATCTAGCATCTTGGTAATCTAGAAAATAGAAATTGTGACATTGATTCAACTTGTTCATTCATTCAACCAACATTTATTAAGCATACAAGACACAGTATTAGGCTGTGGGGAAACAAGGCTGATTTTTGAAACATCACATGATCTCTGCCTTCATGGAGCACATCTCTATAGAGGAAAGAGCTATTAATCAAAAAGTCACACAGCTAGAGAGTAATAAGCAACGATGGTAAGTGCTCTGAAGTAACCAAGTGCCATGAGAAAGTCCTACAGCTAACCGTGTCAAGTTTAGTCAACCCAATATCTTATTCCAAAATAGGGGTTCTTGCTCTGATCCCGAAGTTGATGTAGACCAGCTTTCTAGATGTCAACACAAAGAACACAACCTTGGAAATCATATAAGCCACACTCTTCATAATCGTATGTTAAAACCAACCAGATGTTCAGGGTCATACCTGACCTGATACTTTCATTAGCGGAAAAAAATTCCTGACCTCAGAAGAAGTAGGAGGAGGAGAGGAAGAAAATGGAGAAGAATAGGAAGGGGGAAAGGAGAATGAAAGGATGACAGGAAGGAAG
>PVIY010043420.1:0-20336 GCA_004026745.1 Myrmecophaga tridactyla
CCCCTCAGATTGTTCATTACTAGTGTATAGAAACACTACAGATTTTTGAATGTTGATCCTGTAACCTGCCACTTTGCTGTACTCGTTTATTAGCTCTAATAGTTTTGCTGTGGATCTGGAGGTTATTCTTACATATTATACAGATATCCCCTTTTAAGTTTATGGTGTATTGGAGTAGTTAGAGAGAAGTACCTAAAACTGTAGAGCTGTGTTCCAGTAGACTTGTTTCTTGAAGTTGATTATAAATGATATAGCTTTTACAACGTGACTGTGTGACTATGAAAACCTTGTGGTTGATGCTCCTTTTATCTAGGGTATGGACAGATGAGTAAAAAAAGTGGATAAAAAATAAATAGTAGGGAAACAAAGGTTAAAATAAACTGGGTAGATTGAAATATTGGTGGTCAGTGAGAGGGAGAGGTAAGGGGTATAGCATGTATGAGTTTTTTATTTTTTATTTTTTATTTCTTTTGCTGGAGTGACGCAAATGTTCAAAAAAAATGATCATGGTGATGAATACACAACTATGCAATGATACTGTGACCCACTGATTGTACACCATTTGTAGAACGTTTGTATGTCAAGAATGTCTGTATGTTTAAGGTTTTACAATAAAGATATTGAAAAGAAAAAAGAAAAGACCTCAATGCTTACCCAACATAAAAGTCTAAAGCCTGCAACTCTCAGAGAGAACAATATCAAGAAGCTGTCACCCAAAGTGACATCAAAGAATGGAAATGGTGACTATTACTGACCTTCAGGATCAAGGCCTGGCTCTGCCTCTCATCTTGCAATACTGTCTGAAGGAAAAGAAATAATCAAGAAGCCAGGTTATAGGCAAAACTCAGCTAACAAAGAAAACAGGTACATATAAGATTATAATTGCCCATTTGCTCCTGGAAACTTTTTTTTACCTAAGTATATCCAAACCTGTGCCCAAATCCATACACCTCCTCTGGCCTCAGTTTCCTCATATGTAAAATAAGAAGTTGGGCAGGCAAAATGTTTTCCAACATCCTTTTCAGCTCTGATGTCCTAAGATTCTATGATTAACTTGTCAATCGTGGAGCTCTCTACTCCTCAAGTGTGAGGACAGATGTCAGCTTAAAGTCTGTTTTTTAAACCAGTTCTGATCGCCTAACACTGTTGCAAAGAACTGGTATCAAAACCCTAAATTATACAAAATCAACAAGAAAAAGGATAAAGGAGTAAGAGGGAGCTGGACATAATCACAAACCTTTAGTGAATCCCGAGTACCCCTATAATCCTCCTGAAGGTAACACTGGAGTAACTGTACACTTTGTTCTTCATCAAGACCCTGAAATACAGAAGTGATAAGTGAGGAACAGCTACCTCAACTCAGGAACAACACACAGAATGCAAAGCATTATAAAGATTCGTCTTCTGGAATAAGACAGGACTTGAAAAACAAAAATCCTTTGAAGAGACTTCCTATAAAAAAACAAAATAAATAAAGGAAATCAGTAACTGACATATAATTTTCACAGTAATGCCAAAAACAACTGTTCTTATTTACCAAGCGTGGACTATGACAGACGGCATGATCTGGACTTCCAAAATAAAAGGACATATCAATATATTTAAATACAAACTAGTCAACTTAAAATAATTACATGTATGCTGAAGAAAACACTATTATAGTAAGTGTGTAGTAAAATAACTCTGACATAATTTTTAGCAAGAAGAGTTACAGCTCAGGTTTTTTTCTTTCTGAACTGAGGAAAAAAGTAATTTATTTACAAATCAATACAAAGATTTGTACAAAGAATTTAATATAGATTTACAAGATGTTCATGGAGGTGAACTGGTAGGGAAGAAGTAGTGAGAATATTACAGAAAGGAAGAATTGCGTGAACAAAGACAGGGATGAACTTATTGTGGAAGGGTACACAGGCTTCAAATTTATTATTAAAAATGTCCTCAAGATTTTCATTCCAACTTTGTCCTTCATCATTATCTCAAAGGGGAGAAGGAGCAAAGAAGGTAAACATTATATTTTCACTTTGTTTTATTCCCCATTTTGGTCCAGCTACTAATGTTAACACAGGTGACAATACTTATTTTTCAGGCATTATGTTATGCACTTAAAGCATGCATTATTTTATTTAATCCTTAGAACGGCACTATGAGATAGGTACAGTTGTCCTAATTTTTTTTACTTTCTAATCCTTTGCATTTTTAAAATTATTTTTTATTGATATGTATTATATATTCCCATACCATGTAATCATCCAAAGTGTACAATCAATGGCTCACAATATCATCATATAGCTGTGCTTTTATCATCACGATTGACTTTTTCTTTTTTGTGAAAAATAAAAAATATTTTTATTTTTAAATAAAAATGTATACAAAAAATAGTAATACATTTCAAAGCACTTTGCAACAATTAGTTATAGAACAGATTTCAGAATTTGGTATGGGTTACAATTCCACAATTTCAAGTTTTTACTTTTAGCTGTTCTACGATACTAGAGACTAAAAGAAATATCAATATAATGATTTAGCAATCATACTCGTTTGTTAAAGTAACTCATAAGTATACCTATAGGTAGCCTAAGCTTCTCTGCTCTATACACGAGCAAGCCTCAAGATCAAGAGCTTGGCCTATTGATTTGGGTGTCCCCAGTGGTCAACACAGTATCAGGGGTTTCCCTGGCGGTAAAGTTTAATAGTACTATATTTTTTCTCCCATCCCTCAAGGGACTTTGCCAATACTTTTTGGTTATCTGCTTAAAATACTCTGGGAAGGATCCATTAAGCTATTCAGGATTAAAGGCCCAGCATAGGTATTTTTGAAATACAAATGTTCAATTTACTCTCTCAAACTTAAATAAACTGAACTTTCACTAACAATGAAACCATGCACATCCATCCATATAGGGTAGTCAATGCTAATATCTACTCACCAAAAACTTGCTGATTCTTAAACCCAGTTCCTTCAGTGGTGAAGCTACATCTTTATTAGCTTTCACTTTTTCAGCTGAACTTGGACTGTAAAAAGAACAATGAATCATTTCCTCTTCTCAATGACCTTCTAAGGATTTACAATAAAAATACTCAAAGGATATTTTCACAATAAACCTTTTTCTGCCCTTAAAGTGCCTATGAAACACACAAATTTAATCTCTGCACTTTTTAACATAGAACTGGTTATGTCTAGGAAATAAATATAGTATATGCCTGTTGCAAAACATTGTTACATAATATCTACTATTTGTAGACACATTACATTTATTATTTTTGCTCCTTAAAACTACCTGAAAGGTAAATATCACTATCCCCATTGTGCAAATGGAATTACCAATACTTAAAAAAGATTAAATAACTTACCAAAAAGCTCACAGCTAATAAAAAGCTGAAGTGATATTAACAACTAGGTATGTAGTATATACACATATATTATCTAGCTCTGTCCACTGGGAAGGCCTAGAAGCTATGCCAGTCAGAAGCAGTAAGTACACTCAGAGCCCAGACCTGGGTTTCTAAATAATATCGTGCAATAAAAAATACCAGGCAGAATCTAGAACTGGGGCAGGGAAAATACAAGATAAGCCTGGAGAATCTTGTAGTACCAGGAAGAAAGGAAGTGCTTAAACACAAAAAGAATGCATTCATGTCAACCAAGATGACAGCATAAAATGCTCCAGGGTTCCATTCCCCCAAAGAATCTTTGAACAACTAGCAACAACTGGCACAGCATCTTCCTCAGACGTCCAGAAAACAGTTAAAGGGTTACAGTAACTGGGTAAGCAATAAACCAAATAAATACAATTTAAAAACAATAAGAAGCTAAAAGAAATCGAGGATAGCCTGAACAAACAGAAGGGCACTCTATGGTCATAGAAAACCAAATCTTAAGACTTCAATCCTAAACAAACAATTTTTACATTCAACACAATCCCAATCAAGATTCTAACAGCCCTCTTTGCAGAAATGAAAAAGCCAATCATAAAATTTTAATGAAAGGGTAGGGGATCCAAATAGCTAAAACCATCTTAAAAAAGAAAAATGAAGTTGGAGGACTCACATTTCCTGATTTTAACATTTATTACAAAGCACAGTGGTCAAAACAGCATAGTATTGGCACAAGGACAAACATATAAATCAATGAACCAAAGTGGTGCCCCACCGCTCCAAAGGGCCTGGGCTTCTGGCAGCCTGAAGCCAATCCTTGTATCTGATGCTCCTTTTATCTACCTTGTCAACAGACAGGTACAACATATGGAATAAAAATGAATAATAGGGAACTTCCGGGCCAAGGTGGCACCTTAACAATGTGCGCATGTTAGTTCATCCTCCAGAACAACTACTAAATAACCAGAAACTGTACAGAACAGCTCCTGGGGCCACGCAAGGGACCGGACACACAGCATACCCCAGTCTGGACCAGAAGGACCGGCTGCGAGCCCCCCCAGAACCATGAGTTCCCCAAGTCACAGCGGCCGGCGCCCCTCCCCTACAGGCTGCTTCCCAGAGGGGAAAGGAAAGAGACTTTACCAGCAGCAGGGACTGAGTGCAATCAAACGCCAATTGTAGAATTAATTAACAAATTCTGACTACTAAAAATAGGCCCTCAGCTCAGATGAACCTGGTCAAAGGAGAGGTCGCTCATTTTTGCCCCAGCACCAAGGGGGCAGGGCTGACAGAAAAAGAAAAAAAAAAAAAAAAAAAAAAAAAAGAAGGAAACAGAGGTCTTTGTGGCTGTTTCTACAAAGGCTTGACTGCCTTTGGACTCAGTGGCAAGGCTTCTCAGGCTGCAACTGCCCCAGGCATAGGCAGAAACAAGCTCATTTGAGGGATTGTCTGGAGCCTGTACCTTCCCCACGGGAAGGATGAAGCCCAACTCAGGTGGAATCCCTCCCTCAAGGAATTCAGACACCAGGGCTTGGTAATTTGAAGCCATTAAAACCAGCCTACAATCTCCCCTCTGTCTCCACCACGCCCCCAGCAGGGAAAGTCTGCCAAAGTTAAAGGTACCACATCATCTTATGCTGCTGGGACCTGCAGGCAGACAAGCGTCACATACTGGGCAGGATAAGAAAAACAGAGTCCAGAGACCTCACAGGAAAGTCTTTGAACCAGCTGGGTCTCACCTCAGGGAAAACCGATGCAGGTGACTCTTTCCTCCTGATAGGAGGCCTGTTTGGGGTCTATAATACCTATGTAGACCCTCCTAAGTGTGGGGGGGTGGTAAGGCACCATACAATCAGGGCAAGAAACAAGGAAACAAGAACTGAAAAAATTCTCCTCTGTTAAACAAAACTTAAGCTAGAGGTCCAGATAATGCTGAACTGAATGTCAAGGAACAGATAGACAACAAATTTATCCAGCAAGAAAACCCTAGGTAAAAGGAGTGAAAGCAATCTCCAGAATAAACTAATTAAGGTAATTAAATGCCTACGCCAGCAAAAAATAACAAATCACACCAAGAAAATTGAAGATATGGCCCAGTCAAAGGAACAAACCAGCAATTCAAATGACATACAGGAGCTGAAACAATTAATTCACAATATATGAACAGACATAGAAAACCTCATCAAAAACCAAATCAATGAACTGACGGAGGATATAAAGAAGGCAAGGAATGCACAAAAAGAAGATATCGAAAGTCTGAAAAAAAAATCACAGAACTTATGGGAATGAAAGGCACAGTAGAAGAGATGAAAAAAACAATGGAAACCTACAATGGTAGATTTCGAGAGACAGAAGATAGGATTAATGAACTGGAGGATGGAACATCTGAAATCTGGCAAGAAAAAGAAAATATAGGGGAAAAAATGGAAAAATATGAGCAGGGACTCAGGGAAATGAAAGACAATATGAAGCGCACAAATATACGTGTTGTGGGTGTCCCGGAAGGAGAAGAGAAGGGAAAAGGAGGAGAAAAACTAATGGAGGAAATTATCACTGAAAATTTATCAACTCTTATGAAAGACTTAAAATTACAGATCCAAGAAGTGCAGCGTACCCCAAAGAGAATAGATCCAAATAGATGTACTCCAAGACATTTACTAATTAGAATGTCAGAGGTCAAAGAGAAAGAGAGAATCTTGAAAGCAGCAAGAGAAAAGCAATCCATCACATAAAAGGGAAGCCCAATAAGACTATGCATAGCTCTCTCAGCAGAAACCATGCAGGCAAGAAGAGAGTGGGATGATATATTTAAATTATTAAAAGAGAAAAACTGCCAACCAAGAATTCTATACCCAGCAAAATTGTCCTTCAAAAATGAAGGAGAAATTAAAACATTTTCAGACAAAAAAATCACTGAGAGAATTTGTGATCAAGAGACCAGCTCTGCAAGAAATACTAAAAGGAGCACTAGAGACAGATACAAAAAGACAGAAGAGAGAGGTGTGGAGAAGAGTGTAGAAAGGAAGACTATGAATAAAGGTAAAAAGAAGGAAAATTAGATATGACATATAAAATCCAGAAGGCAAAATAGTAGAAGAAAGTACTACCCATGCAGTAATAACACTGAATGGTAATGGATTAAACTCCCCAATCAAAAGACATAGTCTTGCAGAATGGATTAAAAAACATCTATATGCTGTCTCTACTCAAAGGACATGAGGGCAAGGACACAAATGGATATTAGCATACCAATGTTTATAGCAGCATTATTTACAATTACCAAGAGATGGAAACAGCCAAAATGTCCATCAACAGACCGGTGGCTAAATAAACTGTGGCATATACATAAGATGGAATATTATGCAGCTGTAAGACAGAATAAAGTTATGAAGTACATAACAACATAAATGGACCTTAAGAACATTATGCTGAGTGTGATTAGCCAAAAACAAAAGGACAAATACTGTATGGTCTCACTGATATGAACTGACATTAGTGAATATACTTGGAATATTTCGTTGGTAACAGAGACCCTAAGGAGATAGAAATAGGGTAAGATATTGGGTAATTGGAGCTGAAGGGATACAGATTGTGCAACAGGACTGAATATAAGAACTCAGAAATGAACAATACAATATTACCTAACTGTAATACAATAGGGTAAGATATTGGGTAATTGGAGCTGAAGGGATACAGATTGTGCAACAGGACTGAATATAAGAACTCAGAAATGAACAATACAATATTACCTAACTGTAATACAATTATGTTAAACACTGAATGAAGCTGAATGTGAGAATGATAGAGGAAGGAGGGCTGGGGCATAAATGAAATCACAAAGAAAGATAGATGATAAAGATTGAGATGGTATAATCTAGGAATGCGTAGAGTGTATAATGATAGTGACTAAATGTACAAATTTAAAAAATGCTTTTGCATGAGGAAGAACAAAAGAATGTCATTACTGCAGTGTGCTGAAAATAGATGGTAATATTTTAAAATTTCAACTTATGTGTGAGTCTAAAGCAAAAAATGTTTATTTGGTACAAAATTTATATTTTGACTAGTGCATCTCCTAATATAACTTATGTAGATAGTTGGTTGTACACCATAAGTACAAGAACCTTGGGTAGGACATGAGATTTTGTTGGTTTGTACAGAGTGGTGCCCCGATGAATCCTACAGTGATCTGATTAGTGAGCGGAAAAGTATTTGCAAAGTTCCCTTCAGGGAATAGTGAGAACAGGGAGAAATTCAACTTCCCCAAGTTGAATTCTTGATATTCTCACAAGCAGTGTGGACAATCAAAGCTT
The DNA here is from genome assembly GCA_004026745.1 of Myrmecophaga tridactyla. Classification (NCBI taxonomy): domain Eukaryota; kingdom Metazoa; phylum Chordata; class Mammalia; order Pilosa; family Myrmecophagidae; genus Myrmecophaga; species Myrmecophaga tridactyla. The sequence goes on from PVIY010043420.1 coordinate 7,692, forward strand.
TAGGCTGAGCCCCCAGTCTTGGGGTTTGTTCATATGAAACTTAACCCCACAAAGGATAGCTCAAGTCTACTTAAAATTTAGGCCTAAGAGTCACCCCCAAGAGAACCTCTTTTGTGCTCAGACGTGGCCTCTCTCTCCAAGCAAACTCACCACCCTTTCCCTGTCTACGTGGGACATAACTCCCAGGGGTGTGGATCTTCCTGGCATCATGGGACAGAGATCCCAGAATGAGTTGAGACCCAGCATCAAGGGATTGAGAAAACCTTCTCGACCAAAAGGGGGAAGAGTGAAATGAGACAAAGTGTCAATGGCTGAGACATTCCAAACAGAGTCGAGAGGTTATCCTGGAGGTTATTCTCACGCATTAAGTAGATATCACCTTTTTATCCAAGATGCAATGGAGAGGCTGGAGGGAACTGCCTGAAAATGTAGAGCGGTGTTACAGTAGCCAAGTTTCTTGATGATGATTGTATAATGATATAGCTTTCACAATGTGACTGTGTGATTGTGAAAACCTGTGTCTGATGCTCCTTTTATCTACCTTATCAACAGATGAGTAGAACATATGGAATAAAAATAAATAATAGGGGGAACAAATGTTAAAATAAATTTAGTTTGAAAAGCTAGTGATCAATGAAAGGGAGGGGTAAGGGGTATGGTATGTAAAATTTTTTTTTTCTGTTTTTGTTTTATTTTTCTGTTGTCTTTTTATTTCTTTTTCTGAATTGATGCAAACATTCTGGGAAATGATCGTGATGATGAATATGCAACTATGTGATGATAGTGTGAATTGCTGAGTGTATGTGTTGGGAATGTTTGTGTTTCTTTCTTGTAATTTTTTTTAATTAATAAAAAATTTAAAAATAAATAAATAAATTTAGTTTGAAATGCTAGTGATCAATGAAAGGGAGGGGTAAGGGGTATGGTATGTAAAATTTTTTTTTTCTTTTTTTGTTTTATTTTTCTGTTGTCTTTTAATTTCTTTTTCTGAATTCATGCAAATGTTCTAAGAAATGATCATGATGATGAATATGCAACTATGTGATGATATTGTGAACTACTGATTATATATGCAGAAAGGAATGAGCATATATTAAGAATATTTGTGTTTCTTCTTGTAATTTTTTTAATCAATAAAAAATAAAAATTAAAAAATATATATCAATGAACCTGAATTGAAAGTTCAGGAATAGAACCCCCCATCTATGGACAATTGGTTTTTTTTTTATTAGATAAGCTATAGGTTTACAGGAAAAACATGCATAAAACACAGAGTTCCAATAATCTACCCTATTATTAACACCCTGTATTAGTGAAGTACATTTGTTTCAATTCATGAAGGAACATTTTTATAATTGTATTTAACTATAATTCATCATTTACAATAGGATTCCTTGTTTGGGTTGTATACCAACTGATTTTTGCAGAGGGTGCCAGGTCTACTCAGTTGGGAAAGAATTGAGTTTTCAACAATTGGCACTGGGAAAACTGATATCCATTCACAAAAGAATGAAGAGACCCAATCTCCTATCATATACAAAAACAAATTTAAAATATATCAAAGACCTAAATATAAGAATCAGGATTATAAGACTGCTAAAAGAAAACACAGAGAAGCATCTTCAGGACCTTTTATTAGGCAATGGTTTCTTAGACTTTACACCAAAAGTACAGCAACAGTAGAAAAAATTAGATAAATCCGACCTCATCAAAATTTAAAACTTTCGTGCATCAAAGGACTGTATTATCAAAGTAAAGAGAAAACCTACAAAATGGAGAAAAATAATTGGATATCACATATCTGATAAAGGTTTAATATCCAGCATTTATAAAGAAATATTACAACTCAACAAGAAAAAGACAAGCAAACAAACAAATCCAAAAATGAGAAACAGACTTGAATAAATATTTCTCCAAAGAAGATTTACAAACAGCCAAAAAGCACATCATTAGCTGCTAGAGAAATGCAAATCAAAACAATTAGATACCATTTCATGCCTACTGGAATGGCTACTATTAAAAAAATGAAAAACAACAGGAGTGGTAGAGGATGTGGAGAAATAGGAACATTCCTTCACTGTTGGTGCTGGTAGAACTGTAAAATAGCAACAGCCAATGTGGAAAACAGTTTGGTGGTTCCTTAAAAAGTTAATTATAGAACTACCATATGACCTAGCAATCTCATTTCTAGGAATATATCAATAAAGAATCGAAAGCAGAGATTTGGACAGGTATTTGCACACCAATGTTCCTAATGACATTATTCACAATTGCCAAAAGATGAAAGCAACCAAGTGTCCATCAGCAGATGAATAGATAAGCAAAATGTGGTACATACATGCAATGGAATATTATTCAGTCATAAAACTAAATGAAGTTCTGACGTGAAAACATGGATAAACCTTTAAGACATCATGTTGTATTAAATAAACCACATACAAATGGACAAATATTATATGATGCCACTGATATGAAATTATTAGAATAAGCGAATTCAAAAAAAAAATAAATAAATAAGCAAATTCATAGTCAGAAACTAAAATACAGTTTACCAAGGGCCAGAGAGGAGGTTAAGGAATGGGGAGCTTCTGTTGGGGTGATGGAAAAGTTTTGGTAATGCATAACAGTAATGGCAGCACAACATTGTGAACGTAATTAACGTGACTGAATTACATATCTGAAAATGTTTAAAAGGAAAAATTTTAATATGTTACTAAAATAAAATTTAAAAAAAGGAATATAGACAGAAACAAAGAAAAGGAACACATAAAGAGGTAACAGTATACATATGATCTATTAATAATTTGGTGAGAATAAACTTCACTAGTTTGTAAAAAAAAAAATCAACTCAAAATTAATCAAAGATCTAAATATAACAAAACTATGTAATTCCTAAAAGAAAACATACGGGAGCGTCTTCAGGACCTTGTATTAGGTAACATTTTCTTAGATTTTATACCAAAAACACAAGCAACAAAAGAAAAAAATGGATAAAATAAAGACTTCATCAAAATTAACAACTTCCATATACCAAAGGACTTTATCAAGAAAGTAAAAAGACAATCTACAGAATGGAGAAAATATTTATTTCGTTTTCCACTTTATATAGACAGAAATCAGGGGAATATGTGTAGGAATGGATACTAAGGGTGTGGGTAACGGTAGAAGGAATAAAGTTGGATCAGGCTGAATCTATTGATATGGGCCCACTAAAAAGCAAAGATTCTGCGTTCAATGCTGTAGCTTGAGGGGTTAGGAAGGGCATTGAGTTTGTTTGAGTGGTTGGCTGAAACATGGACCAAAAAGTGGCTGACATTACCTGAGGTCCAAATGCCAGAACTGCCCTGGTATAATGTAGATGAGGGGATCCAAAGGCTTAGAGAGAGTGGAGTGTTAGAGTGGATTTATCATGGAATACCTGCTCACCCACCCCAGGAATGTCCAGAGGAAACAATTCTTACCAGAACCTTGAGAAATAAATTTATTAGACTAGTTCCATCATCCCTAAAGAGCTCGGTAGTCATCCTTCTCTGTAGGTCAGATATTACTGTGGGAACTGGTCACTGGGACGGAATCCTTAAACACAATGGGGAAGGGATCTCAGTTGGCAGAAGCCACTGAGCAGCAACTTACTTGCCAAAGGCAAACTGGGCATGACTACCATAATGGAAAGCAGACTCAAATCAGCAGTCAAAATAATCTGACTCCCAGAGTCTAAGGCATTAGCTGATAGATCATGGGGTGAGTGATTTGAACCATGAATAAAGAAATGTTAGCAAAGTCCCCTTGGGGAAATGAGGAAAAAGGGGGAAAATTCAACTTCCCCATCTGGAGAATCCCTGATATTCTCGCAAGCAGTGGGGACAACCAAATCAACAGGTCAAGCCCTTAATCTTGGGGTTTGTTCCTATGAAACTTATCCCCACAAAGGATAGGCTAAGCCTACTTAAAATGAGGCCTAAGCTTAATTTAGGGGGTAATTTCTGGGGGTGAGCAGAAATCTCTTTTGCTGCTCAGATGTGGCCTCTCTCAGCCAACATGGCAAGCAAACTCACTGCCCTACCCCTCTCTACGTGGGACATGACTCCGAGGGGTGCAAACCTCCCTGGCAATGTGAGACAGAAATTCTAGAATGAGTGGGGACTCAGCATCAAGGAACTGAGAAAATCTTCTCGACCAAAAAGAAATGAGACAAAATAATGTGTCAGTGGCTGAGAGATTTCAAACAGAATTGAGAGGTTATCCTGGAGGTTATTCTTACACATTATATAGGTATCCCTTTTCAGTTTATGGTGCATTTGAGTAGCTAAAGGAAGTACCTGAAACTGTAGAGCTGTTCTCCAGTAGTCTTGTTTCTTGAAGATGATAGTATAAAGATACATTTACAATGTGACTGTGTGATTGTGAAAACCTTGTGTCTGATATTCCCTATATCTATAGTATGGACAGGATGAGTAAAAAAATATAAATAAAAAAATAAATAATAGGGGGAACAAAGGTTAAAATATATTGGGTAGATGGAAATACTAGTGATCATGAGAGGGGCAAGTATGAAGTAATGGTATGTATGAGATTTTTCTTTTTCCTTTTTATTTCTTTTACTGGAGTGATGCAAATGTTCTAAAAATATGATCACAGTATGTGATGATATTGTAAGCCACTAATTGTACACTATGTATGGAATGTTTGTATGTTAAGAATGTTTGTGCTTATCTGTTGTTTTGTCAATAGCAATATTAAAAAAAAAAATAGATCATGGGGAACCCAGAAGTAAAACAGATGGGCATTCTATTAAATTCTTACTTGATATGTATAAGCAGAAGAGTTATAGGTCAACTGAACAAAAGTTTAATATGAATTACAAAAACAGAGAATCATGGCCCCTTAATCAATTCCCAGAGTTGAGACAGTTTACAGGCCTGGAGCCCCTCGAATAAGGGGAAGACCAGATACCCTTGGAGAAGGACCCTGTTACAATGCCAAAAATTTACACTGTTAATCTTCCTCTCAGCCTTCCCCAAAGAGACCTACAGCCTTTTATCAGGGAAACTGTGCACTGGGGAAAAGGCAATGATCAGATATTTGGGGATTATTAAACACTGTCTCAGAAGTGACATTAAATCCAGGAGACCCAAAACATCACACTGGTCCACCAGTCAAAGTAGGGGCTTTGGAAGTCAGGTGATCAACTGAGTTTTAGCTCAGGTCCATCTCACAGTTGAGTCCAGTGGGTCCCCAGATCAGTTCTGTGGTTATTTCTCCAGTTCCAGAATGCACAATTGGAACAGACATACTCAGTAACAGAATCCCCACACTCGTTCCCTGAATTATGGAATGAGGGCTGTTATGGTAGGAAAGGTCACGTGAAAGCCACCAAAACTGCCCTAACCTAGCAAAACAGTAATTCAGAAGCAATACCAGATTCTTGGAGAGACTGCAGAGATAGTGGAACTCTTAAGGCCTTGAAGGATGCAGGAGTGGTGATTCCCACTAGATACCCATTCAACTCTCCTATTTGGCCTTTACAGAAAACAGGTGGATCCTGGAGGATGGCAGTGGATTATCATAAACTTAACCAAGTGGTGACTCCAACTATAGCTGCTGTTCCATATGTGGTATCACTGCTTGAGCGAATCAACACATCCCCTGGTATCTAGTATGCAGTTATTGATCTGGAAAATGCTTTTTTCTCAATTGCTGTTAGTAAGGAATATCAGAAACAGTTGCTTTCAACTGACAAGACCAGCAGTATATCTTAACTGTCTGTCCTACCTCAGGAGTGTATCAAGTCTCCAGCTCTATATCATAATCTTGTCCACAGGGATCTTGAGAGTTTCTCCCTCCCACAAAACAGCACACTGTTCCATTATATTGATGATACCATCAATATTGATTAGCCCTAGAAAGCAAAAAGTAGTAACTACCCTAGACTTATTGGTAAGGCATTTGCATGTCAAAGGATGGGAAATAAACCCAACAAAAATACATGCTCCTTCTATCTCAGTGAAATTTCTAGGTGTCTAGTGGTGTGAGGCATGTCAAAATATCCCTCCTAAAGTGAAAGATAAGCTGTTGCATCTGGTACCTCCTAAGACCAAAAAAAACGCACAACCCTTAGTTGCCTTCTTTGGATTTTGGAGACAACATATTCCTCATTTGGGTGTACTACTCCAGCCCATTTGCCAAGTGACTAGAAAAGCTACTAGTTTTGAGTGGGGACTGGAACAAGAGGAGGCTTTGTGACACATCCAAGCTGCTCTGACACTTGGACCCTATGATCCAGCAGATCCAGTGGTGCTGGAAGTGTCAGTGACAAATAGTGATGCTCTCTGGAGCCTGTGGCAGGCCCCTTTAAGTGAATTACAACACAGTCCCTTGGCATTTGGGTGTAAAGCCTTGTCATCCTCTGTAGATAATTACTCTCCTTTTGAGAAACAGCTCTTGGCCTGCTACTGGGCTTTAACAGAGTGAACACTTAACCATGGGCTACCAAGTTACCATAAGACCTGAGTTGCCTATCATGAGCCAGGTGTTGTCTGACCCACCAAGCTATCAAGTTGGCGTGCACAGCAGCACTTCATCATAAAATGGAATTGGTATATATGAGATAGGGTTAGAGTGGATCTTGAAGGCACAAGTATATTACATGAGGAAGAGGCCCAAATGCCCATGGCCCCCACTCCTGTCACATTAACTTCTCTTTCCCAGCCTAGAACTATGGTCTCTTGGGGAGTTCCTTATAATCAGATGACTGAGAAAGAGAAAATTGGGGCCTGGTTTAGATGATTTGACACAATGTGCAAGTATCACCTGAAAGTTGATAGCTGCAGCACTGCAGCCCCTTTCTGAGATGTCCCTGAAGGGCAGGGGTAAGGGGAAATCCTCTCAGTGGGAGGAACTTCCAACAGTGCACCTAGCTGTTCATTTTGCTTGGAAGGAGAACTGGCCAGAGGTACATGTGTGTAGTGACTCATGGGCTGTTGTTAACAGTTTGGATGGATGTTCAGGGACTTGGAAGAAGCTTGTTTGGAAAACTGGGGATCAAGACGTCGAGGAAAGAGGTATGTGGACAGACCTTCCTGAGTGGGCTAAACATATGAAGATATCTGTGTCCCTTGTGAAAGCTCAACACAGGGTGACTTCAGCAGAGTAAGGTTTTAATAATCAAGTGGATAAAATTACCCATTCTGTGGATACCAATCAGCCTCTTTCCCTAGTCACTCATGTGATTGCCCAATGGACTCATGAACAAAGTGGTTACAGCAGTAGGGACAGAGGTTATGCGTGGCCTCAACAACATGGACTTCCACTCACCAAGGCTGACTGTCTACAGCCATTCCTGAGTGCCCTATCTACCAGCAGCAGAGACTCATACTCAACCCCCGATATGGCACCATTCCCCGACGTGATCATTCTGCTACATGGTAGCAGGTTGATTACACTGGACCATTTCCATCATGGAAGGGGCAGTGATTTGTTCTAACTGAAATAGACACATACACTGGATATGGGTTTGCCTTCCCTACATGCAATGCTTCTGCTAAATCTACCATCTGTGGACTCAGAGAATGCCTTTTCCACCATCACAGTATTCCATACAGCATTACTTCTGATCAAGGAACCCATTTCACAGCAAATGAAGTGCAGGAATGGGCACACACTCTTGGAATTCTCTGGTCTTACCATGTTCCCCATCATCCTGAAGCAGATGGTTTGTAAAACAGTGGAATGGCCTTTTGAAGACCCAATTACAGAGCCAATTAGGTGGCAATACCTTGCAAACCTGGGACAACGTTCTCCAGGAGGCTGTGCATGTTCTGAATCAGCATCACCTCTATGGTACTGTTCCTCCCAGAGCCAAGATTCACAGATCCAGGAATCAAGGGGTGGAAATGGGACTGGCACCATTCACTATTACCCCTAGTAATCCACTAGAAAAATGTTACTTCCTGTCCCTGCAACCTTAAGCTCTGTTGATCTACAGGTCTTAGCTCCAAAAGGAGGCATTCTTCCACCAGGAGACACAACAATGATTCCACTGCACAGGAAAGACTGCCACCTGGCCACTTTGGGCTTCTCATGACTCTAAAACAACCGTCAAAGAGGATTACTGGACTGGCTGGGGTATCTGACCCTAACAACCAAAGGGAAATAGGACTGCAACTACACACTGGAGGTAAAGAAGAGTTTTCCTGGAAGACAAGAGATCCCTTAATACTGCCATGCCCTATGATTAAAATCAATGGAAAACTGCAGCAACCCAATCCAGGCAGGACTACCTATGGCCCAGAAACTTCAGGAATGAAAGTTTTGGTCATCCCACCAGGCAAAGAACCACAGCCAACTGAGGTACTTGCTGAGGATAAAGGAACATGGAATGCATAGTAGAAGAAGGTAATGATAAATAGGAACTATGACCAACGTAACTAGTTACAGAAATGAGGACCATAATGGTATGAATATTTCTTCCTCGTACTGTTTTAAGTACATCTTTATTTGTACAAAAAGCAAACATCTTTGTTTTCTTATCTATCTTATCCCCTTATTAGATGATATAAGTTGTATTGTTCATGTCATAGTATTTAAGCTATAGGATATCAAGTTTAAGAGTGAATATTATCCAAGGACTTGCACGCTATTCTGGATTTAGTGCATTTCCAGTTGTACACAGGACAATGGAGTACTTTTAAGCAAAAATTATGTCTGTTATTGTGTTCTGTTTAGAGATTAAACATGGTTTAAGGTGAGGTGTATAGCTACCAAGTTGACAAGGGGTGGACTGTGGTGCTTAGGTTCATGTGTCTACTTAGCAGGGGGATGTGCCCAGTCTGGTCAAACAAACATTGCCCTGTCACTGTGAGGACATTTCGTGGACTCAAATCATCAGTATATTGACTGTATCTATGGCTCATTAATCTACGATCAACTAAGGGTATTGTCTTCCCCATGAGAGATGTTTAATCCAATCAGTTGAAGGTTATAAAGGAGAAGTGATAACCTCAGTAGTCAGAAGAGAGAATTTTCATCTCCACTTCAGCCAGCAAGCCTCTCCTGAGAAATTCATCGAAGACCTCCATCAGAGTTGCCTAGCTTGCAACTACAACCTTACAGAATTTGGACTCATGCATCCCCACAGTTGCATGAGACGTTTTTATAAAATCTCGTATTTACAGATATCTTCTGCTGGATCTGTTTCCCTAAAGGACACTGACTAATATAATAGTGAAATGTTTACAGATAAAATTTGATATCTGGGCTTTACTTGGAAATAATTACAGGGGAAGGGTTAATAAACAAGGAAAAAAAAAGTTCTTTACTAACCCAAGAGAGTGAAGATGGAAAGCAAAGATGAAATAAATTCAATAGCTGTTCAGAAGGAGAAGGGAAATAAATGAGAGTGGTTTATTAGTGTTATTCATCTATGATGAATAACAGAATGAGATCTGGACTAGGATTAAAATCAATGAGTCTAGTTCTATAAAATGTATTATCTTCTTTTTAAACTATTTTATGTGTTATTGTTTTCCACTGCCCAATTAAAAATCTACATATTCACTCAAAGAATGAATAGTACCTATCTCAAAGGGTTGTTGTGAGGACTAAGTAACTTATACATCAGATGCTTAGGATAACTGGTACACAGTAAACATGTAAGTGCCTATATCTCAGAACTTAATGCTCACAGTGCCTCACAAAAAGATAGTAGACCCTAAATAAATATTAGAAATATTAAATATTTAATAATTCCTCATCCCCAGACACTAAGATTGTATAATTGAATTCTACAGTACTGTATTTCTAGAAGGAATTTCCCTTTCTTCCAACAGACAGAAAAATGTACCCAATCCTTTTCTACTGGTAACCAAATTATATTCTATCTGTTCTACATATCCCAGCAATCTCATAAATATCCAAATGAAGCTGATTTCATATACACCAGCTTCCTCAGAGGAATTACTCTAACCAAACCCATGGAAAAGCCATACCTGGGAGGTTTGTAGTAAGAAAGCCCCTCTAATAGCCGCTGCCAGTGTTTATTCAATTCTGCCTCAATCTGATTCTGGAAGAGAACAAGGCAATTATATAAATGCAATTTTAATCAGTCTCCAGGAACATGCTGAGGATTATCTATTCCCTTGAGTCTTTTTAACATTCATTTTTTCCTACAGCTGAAATAATTTTGAGTATACAATTCTCTGCTTTTTCTCTCCTTAAAGTTGTAACATAATGATTTAACCTTGTTATTAAAGAGATCCCGATAAACATACTTTCTAGTGGTTGCATAATATTTTATCAAGTGGCTAGATCATTATCATTTCTCTTAATGTTAAACTCACTTAAGCTGACTGTCATTCTTAATTGATATAAATAACATTGGGATAATTTTGTGCACAAACTTAGAGGAATTTCTCTTAAGATACATTCTAGAAGTAGAATTATCTGATCAAGGCATATAAAAAAATGTAAGGCTCTAGAAGAGGTTTACATTTTTTATTATGTTATTTACATTATTTTTCGTTACGTAATTATAATTATAATAATAAAAGTAATATTTAATGTCATAACAGTTCACCCTCACAGGGTCAGAACACATAATAATCAACATGAAGAAACTATCATTTCAATCATATATTTAGAAATGTCTTAGAAACCATAGCCTCTATGACCTAAAGGAGCTAGCTGGCCAGTCAGTCTAAATGGAAAAGAAAAACAGGTAAGTAGAGTAAGAGTCAGAGAAAAGGCCTGGGAATCTTTCTTAGCCTGAGGGAACAGAATGGTATTTGTACCCCTACCCTCAGCAGCCAATCAAACAGCAATGGTATTTTTTCAGAAAAGGAATCGATGAGATACAAAGAAAAATAAAGATTTCAAAAACCTCAGGAGCTGAGCTATAAAACACATACAATTTCAGCAGAGAGAAATAGAAAATGATGTTTATAAAGCTTTGAAACTATAAGAAAGAAAAAGTGCATACTTCCTCCTTGAAAGAGAAGTCAGGTTTTTTGTAACATATGCTACACACAGAACCATATGGATCCACTCAAGAACACCACAACTTACTAGTTCTCTCAGAGCTGACCTTCCAAGCAGAATTGTCCACAGTTCTCTACTGCTTCTGAAAAAGAGAGAAAGCCAAGAGGTAATTTTCTTTTTTAGTTGTCAAACTTGATTAAGCTGCCTCAAAGCTATTTTGTCTACTATCTAAAAGCAACTCAATGTACAAAGCAATTTGTTAAAATTTTGAAATGTAATCCTTTACATCATTCTTAGAAATCTGACGTTCAAAATAAAAATAAAGAAACTAAAGCATAACATTGTAACCTAAATCAAGCAGTTACTATGTTAAAAATGAGGATGGCCACCATATTTCACAGCATCTAAGAAGATATTAATCATAAGACACATCATTGTTTATGTGCTACAATGAAAAAATGTGCCCATTAAATAATAAACCCTCAATTATAAGACACACCCTGATTTCAGAGGTATTAAAAGTATGGAAAAAATGTGTTTAAAACTAACGAATTACAATAAGTAATGAACTATAATAAGTCTTATATACTAAAAAGACAACTCATTTAATATTTCTCTCCTCTCTTCTCATTATAATATAGTGACTAATAACAAAGAATCTAGAAAAGAACCATGTATATTTCAGGAAATCCCATTGTCCCTAGAAAATTTTCTAAATGTATGAACTAATTCATTTTCTCAATTAAGTCTAGAATCATCATGAATAGCACTAGTGTTGATTCCTTAATTAACAATGAACTCATAAAAGGTACTACAAAACATGAGATATAGTTCCTGCCCCAGTGAGCTCTTCAAACATACCCTCCATGATACACTTACCCCAGTTCCTTCCTTCACCCATACCTTTGGAATTTCAGAAAATACTAAGTCTAGAATTAATTTTTTTAATGTAACTAATGAGAAATTCTCTCAAGGGTTATAAAAAGGATGAGGATTACATTTTATGAGATTCTAAATCAGCACCAAGAATATAAAAACTAAAATCATTAACATTTAGGAAGCCTACTACAAAAGAGAAGTTGAAAAGATCCTAGTGAATATACCAAACATTTAGCTAAAAGGATTCAAGTCATGTAACTGTGAGGATAAATTGAGAACTGTTTTCCCCATTAAGACTGTGATACATCAGCATCAAGGGATTGAGAAAAACTTCTCAACCAAAAGGGGGAAGAGTGAAATGAGACAAAATAAAGTGTCAATGGCTGAGAGATTCTAAACAAAGTCGAGAGGTTATCCTGGAGGTTATTCTTACGCATTAAACAGATAACACCTTGTAGTCAAGATGTAATGGAGAGGCTGGAGGGAACTGCCTGAAAATGTAGAGCTGTGTTCCAGTAGCCATGTTTCTTGAAGATGACCGTATAATGATATAGCTTTCACAATGTGACTGTATGATTGTGAAAACCTTGTGCCTGATGCTCCTTTTATCTACCTTATCAACAAACGAGTAAAACATATGGAATAAAAAGAAATAATAGGGGGAATAAATGTTAAAATAAATTTAGATTGAAATGCTAGTGATCAATGAAAGGGATAAGGGGTATGGTATGTATGAATTTTTTTCTGTTGTCTTTTTATTTCTTTTTCTGAATTGATGCAAATGTTTTAAGA
>PVIY010043421.1:0-20324 GCA_004026745.1 Myrmecophaga tridactyla
AAAAATGAACAGAGAGAAACAAATGCTAGAGAAAATGCGGAGAGAGATGTACCTATTCATTGTCAGTAGGGAAATGAGAGGTGCAGCCCCGTGGAAGACAATGTGGTGGTTCCACAGGAGGCTAGGGGTGGGTTTGCCATATGATCCTGAAACCCCATTGCTCAGTATATACCTGGAGGAACTGAGTGTGGAGACAGGAATGGAAATGTCCACACTGGTGGTTATGGCGGCAGTGTTCCTGATCCACAATGGATGCAAGTGGCCTAAGGGTAAAATGATTGAGGAATGAAAGGAGGAATTATGGTGTATACATTAAAATGGACTACTCAGTGGCCACAAGAAGGAATGAAGTTGTGAGGCATGCAACTAGGTGAAGGAACCTTAAGAGCTGTATGTTGAATGAAATGTCAGGGAAAAAAGGCAAATATTATCATGCCTCACTCATATGGACTAAATATGATATAAAAATTCAGTGAACTAAAGTTGAGAGCTTGGGTTATCAGGTTGAGGCTTACTGTAAAGGGTCCTAGATTATAAGCTCTTACAGCAGTCACATATATCCATGTAACTGTTAATTCTAAATTCTGAGATACTGAGCTTTTTTGCATGTAACATGGTCTTTCCCAGAAACTTTGGGTACTTTATGTGACACCTGAGACTCAGAGTTAGAGCTCTGAAGCTATGAAAATGAGAAGTACCCCATACAGGAAGTGTTTAAAAAGTTGAAAAAGGGATCAGACTTCAAGTAGAGATATAAATGAAGCTGATTTGGATAGGACTAAGGTAAATTAGAATAAGGTGAAGGATGATATCATCCATATTTTAAAACTTCAACTTCTAAGTGAGACCAAAGAGAGAAATGTTTATTTGGTGCAACATTTGTATTTTGGGTAGTGCATTTCCTAATTTAACTTGTATGGTCAATTTAGTTGAACACCGTAAGTACATGGAATCTTGAATAGGGTGTGAGATTTTGTTGGTTTGTTCAGGTTAGTGTGATGCCCTTGATATACCCCAGAGTAATTTGGGCAGTGAGTAAAGAAATATTTGCAAAGTTCCCTTGGAGGACTGAGGAGAAAGGAGGAAATATTCAACTTCCCTACTTGGAGAATTTCTGATATTCTCGCAAGCAGTGGGGACTACCAAATCAATAGACTGAACCCTTGATCTTAGGGTTTGCTCCTATGAAACTTATTCTTGCAAAGGATAGACTAACCCTACTGATAATTATGCCTAAGAGTCACCCCCAGCGAATCTTTTGTTGCTCAGATGTGGCCTCTCTAAGTCAACTAAACATATGAACTCACTGCCTTCCCTCCTATGTGGGACATGACTCCCTGGGGTGTAAATCTCCCTGGCAATGTGGAACAGAAAGCCTGGGATAAGCCAGGTCCCAGGATCAAGAGATTGAGAAAGCCTTCTTGACCAAAAGCAGGAAGAGAGAAATGAGAAAAAATAAAGTTTCAGTGGCTGAGAGATTTCAAACAGAGTCAAGAGGATATCCTAGAGGTTATTCTTATGGATTATATAGATATCCCTTTTTAGTTTATGGTGTCTTGGAGTGGCTAGAGGCAAGCACCTGAAACTGTTGAGCTGTGTTTCAGTAGCTTTGCTTCTTGAAGACGACTGTATAAAGATGTAACATTTACAATGTGACTATGTGATTGTGAGAACCTTGTGACTGATACCATATATCCAGGATATGGAGAGATAAGTAAAAAATATGGATATAAATAAATAAATAATAGAGGGGACAAAGGGTAAAATAATTGGGTAGATGGAAACACTAGCGGTCAATGAGAGGGGGGTAAAGTGTGTGGTATGCAAGAATTTTTTCTTTTTTCTTTTTCTGGAGTGATGCAAATGTTCTAAAAAAATGATCCTGGTGCTGAATACACAACTAGCTGATGATATTGTGAGCCATTAATTGTGCACCATGTAAAGAAAGTATATGCATGAAGATTTTTCTCAATAAAAAATAAAAAACATAGGAGTGTACAACACAGTGATTCCTACTGTAAACAATGGACTACAGTTAAAAGTACAATTATAAAAATGTTCTTTCATGAGTTGTAACAAATGTACCACACTGATGCAAGGTGTTAATGATAAGGTGGCACATGGGAACTCTGTAAGAATCAAAATAATTTTAAAAAGGAAACCCCTCAAATGGTCTGTCAGACTAGGAATTCCTTTGCTGCCAGAGACACGCTGCTACTACAAACACGTCTGTTAAATTCATCTTATTGGCAAAACTGTTACGTTTATAAGGTCTAAATTAAATGAACTGTGAGAAAGAAAAGACTTTTCTTTTACTACTTGTGATATAGTAGTAAAAACCTATACCTACACAAAACCTAGACTAATAGACAAGGGACTGTAAGAGGATCTGGTTAAAAGCAAGCTGGACTCAGACACCTTCAATAAATCAGTAGCTGTTTATTAAATATCTATTATAAAGAGGAGTCATGGAAGATAAAGGAGTAGAATAAGATACAGTCAAATCCTTTCTGTAGGCAAACAATCATCCCCACTATATGTGTTTTGTAATCAGGGGATTTAAATTTGGAACTGCCAAATGTGTATCTGGAAAATTTCTTGGTCTCCCTGGGCCTTGGTTTCTGAATCTGCAAAATCGGGACAATAAAACTCATCTTTAGAGTTATTTTTTTTAACTCTTCACAGGATTTAATAAGGGTACTCATGTTACTTGGTTAAACTGTAATTTAAATTCATTCTTTTTCTACAATTTTAAAATCACACAATTAATTCATCCACTCAAACATCCATAAATAGTGTAGGGTGCTGGGGAATCCCAAAGAGTTTTAGTGAGAAATGAATTAAATGAGACAATATAGGGAAAGTGTCTCTCATTAGATATCAATAAATATTATTTATTTTCATGTTGTATGAAAGCTGTATATCACAAGTAGTAAATATAGCATTCTACCTGGAAAGGGTCTGTCTTCATGATTTCTATGCAGAGAAACTCCCTTATTTTCTGGCATATACTTCTTGGTAATGGGCAAGGACAACAGCCGGATGTGATAGATGAGTGAGCGCCAGGAGTGAGGTCCAGAAAGCACTGGTTCAGGTGGTAATGGGCTGAAAGGTTGAAAGTAGGCAGTGAACAAGATTAATCCCAGGGTTAGGAGGACCTACAAGGAAAGATAGAAAAAGATTAATAACTGTCCCAGCAAATAGTCCACCTCAATGCCAAGGAAAAAAACAACAAATAGGCCTCTTCTGATATTTCTAATGTGCCTTAACTAATTCATTTTCATACACAAGTCACCTACATCATTCTCAAAGCATTTTAATGTTTGAGAACCACAAGGATTGCAAGGTTCACTAAGCTTCCACTGTCACAGGCCCATGTCCATCAATAAAAAGTACACACAAGGCTAAGGAAGGATTCCGCCGGCTTCACCATGGTGGCGATTCCCCCTGACTCTTTGCAGCCGCCCAGCATCTACTTGGAAACCAGCATGGGGATCACTGTGCTGGAGCTGTACTGGAAGCACACTCCAAAGACCTGTAAGAACTTTGCTGAGATGGCTCGTCAAGGTTACTACAATGTCACAAAATTCCACAGGATCATCAAAGATTTCATGATCCAGGGAGGCGACCCAACAGAGACAGGTCGAGGTGGCACATCATCTATGGCAAGCAGTTTGAAGGTGAACTTCATCCAGACTTGAAATTCACAGAGGATGGAATTCTTGCAATGGCTAATGCCAGGGTAGACACCAATGGCAGCCAGTTCTTTGTGACTCTGGCCCCCACCCAGTGGCCTGATGGCAAACACACCATTTTTGGCCGGGTGTGCCAGGGCATAGGAATGGTGAAATCAAGTGGGAATGGTAGAAACAAACTCCTAGGACCACCCAGTGGATGATGTGAAGATCACCAAGGCCTACCCTTCTGGGTAGACTTGCTGTCCTCTTGAACAGATCTTTGGGTCATCTGAGATGGCCCCGTGAACCAGCTGCCAGATGACTTGGAACTACATGTAATTCTAAATGTCCTCTTGGCCTTGCAAATCACGGAACTAAGGAAGCTGGGTGAGTTAGAAATGGAAGTGTATTTTAACAAAATACTTCTTTTCTCTTTTCCCCGTGCCTACATCAGTACATACAAGTTCATGCACAAGTTACCGCTAACTGCAAGTGATCCACACTACTTCTGGAGCATGTCCATTTTGATCCACTTGGAACAAAATGCAGAGGATTTGTCTGTGTGGTATTCTGTCTTACAGCTGCATAATATTCCATCGTATGTATATGCCACAGTTTGTTTAGCCACCTGTCTGTTGATGGACATTTTGGCTGTTTTCATCTCTTGGTAATTATAAATAATGCTGCTATAAACATTGGTGTTCAAATGTCCATTTGTGCCCTTGCCCTCATGTCCTTTGAGTAAAGACAACATATAGATGGGTCCTGTTTTTTAATCCATTCTGCCAGTCTATGTCTTTTGATTGGGGAGTTTAATCCATTAACATTTAGTGTTATTACTGCATGGGTAGTACTTTCTTCTACTATTTTGCCTTCTGGATTTTATACATCATATCTAATTTTCCTTCTTTTTACCTTTACTGATAGTCTTCCTTTCTACACTCTTCTCCACGCCTCTCTCTTCTGTCTTTTCATATCTGTCTCTAGTGCTCCCTTTAGTATTTCTTGCAGAGCTGGTCTCCTGGTCACAAATTCTCTCAGTGATTTTTTTGTCTGAAAATGTTTTAATTTCTCCCTCATTTTTGAAGGACAATTTTGCTGGATATAGAATTCTTGGTTGGCAGTTTTTCTCTTTTAATAATTTAAATATATCATCCCACTATCTTCTCTCCTCCATGGTTTCTGCTGAGAAATCTACGCATAGTCTTGTATGTGATGGATTCCTTTTCTCTTGCTGCTTTCAAGATTCTCTCTTTCTCTTTGACCTCTGACATACTGATTAGTAAATGTCTTGGAGTACTTCTATTTGGATCTATTCTCTTTGGGGTATACTGCACTTCTTGGAGCTGTAATTTTAAGTCTTTCATAAGAGTTGGGAAATTTTCAGTGATAATTTCCTTCATTAGTTTTTCTCCTCCTTTTCCCTTCTCTTCTCCTTCTGGGGCACCTACAACACGTATATTTGTGCGCTTCATATTGTCTTTCAATTCCCTGAGTCCCTGCTCATATTTTTCCATTTTTTTCCTATAGTTTCTGTTTCTTGTCAGATTTCAGATGTTCTGTCCTCCAGTTCACTAATCCTATGTTCTGTCTCTCAAAATCTACCATTGTAGGTTTCCATTGTTTTTTTCATCTCCTCTACCGTGCCTTTCATTCCCATAAGTTCTGTGATTTGTTTTTTCAGACTTCCGATTTCTTCTTCTTGTTCATTCGTTGCCTTCTTTATATCCTCCCTCAATTCATTGATTTGGTTTTTGATGTGGTTTTCCATATCTGTTTGTATATTCTGAATTAATTGTTTCAGCTCCTATAGCTCATTTGAATTGTTGGTTTGTTCCTTTGACTGGGCCATAGCTTCAATTTTCCTAGTGTGATTTGTTATTTTTTGCTGGCGTCTAGGCATTTAATTACCTTAATTAGTTTATTCTGGAGATTGCTTTCACTTCTTTTACCTAGGGTTTTCTTGCTGGATGAATTTGTTGTCTATCTGTTCTTTGACATTCAGTTCAGCTTTATCTGGACCTCTAGCTTAGGTGTTGTTTAACAGAGGAGAATTTTTCAGTTCTTGTTTTATTTCTTACCCTGCTTGTATGGTACCTTTTTCTCCCCACACTTAGGAGGGTCTACTTAGGTATTATAGACTTCAGCCGGATTTTCCCAGACCAAACTGGCCTCCTATCGGGAGGAAAGAGTCACCTGCATCGGTTTTCCCTGAGGGTGAGACCCAGCAGGTTGAAAGACTTTCCTGTGAAGTCTCTGGACTCTGTTTTTCGTATCCTGCCCAGTATGTGGTGCTTGTCTGCCTGCGGGTCCCACCAGCATAAGATGATGCGGTACCTTAAACTTTGGCAGACTCTCCCTGCTGGGAATATGGTGAAGATGGAGGAGAGGTTGTAGGTTGGTTTTAATGGCTTCAAATTACCAAGCCCTGGGGTCTGAATTCCTTGAGGCGGGGATTCCACCTGAGTTGGGCTTCACCCCTCCCCTGGGGAAGGCAAGGCTCCAGACAAGCTCTCAAATAACCTTTTTCTGCCTATGTCTGAGGCAGTTGCAGCCTGAGAAGTCCTGCCGCTGAATCCAGAGGTAGTCAAGACTTTGTAGAAACACAGCCACAGAAACCTCTGTTTCCTTTTTTTTTTTCCTTTTTCCATCAGCCCTGCCCCCTCGGCTCCGGGGCAAAAATCAGCAACCTCCGCTTTGACCAGGTACACCTGAGCTGGGGGCCTATTTTTAGTAGTCAGAACTTGTTAATTAATTCCACAATTGGCGTTTAGTTGGGCTCAGCCCCTGCTGCTGGTAAAGTCCCTTTCCTGTCCCCTCTGGGAAGCATTAACTTTGTTCTTATTCCTAACCCTGGCCAGTTAGGAAGGGGCGCTGGCTGAGGCGGCTTGGGGAACTCACGGTTCTGGGGGGGCTCGCAGCCAGTCCAGCTGGTCCAGATTGGGGTACGCTGTGTGTCCGGTCAGTGACGTGGCCCGGGAGCTGTTCTGTACTGTTTCTGGTTATTTCATAGTTTTTCTGGAGGACGAACTAAAATGCGCACATTGTTAAGCTGCCATCTTGGCCCAGAAGTGCTGTCTGTGTGGTATTTAACCAAACTTCTTCCTGGGGAGATTTATATTGTGGCCTGTGTGGCAACCTTTGGTGGCTGACAGTCACAGAATCCAAAACCAAGGGATGTCTGCCAGCCTTCTTAACTCTGCACACCCTATTTCAGTCTCCTACATTTGCACTTCCAGGGAAAGTTTGCATCTCTCCTCTATTTTTCCTCAAAACCAGAGCATCAACACTGCTGTCTCTGATACTTAGACATCCCATGGAGAGCCACACTGAATTTCTGCAGATGAAAAACACATCCAACAATCAAGTTTCTAAGAAGGTGTCAAGTGGGGAATGATAATGCATAACAATCGAGAAATGAGTTTATTAAAAGATAGTAGAAGCAATGACCATTTTATTCCCAAGAAGGAGTGGAAATCTGTAGTAAGCACAAGTATAGGCTGAATTCTTCTTAAAAAGCCATATTCTCATAAAAAAGAAAGGCATCACTTAGATTTTTTTAACTTAAAATTTTAGAGAAACTAGATAAGAAATTTTTATATGCTATTTTTTTTATCTTCCCTTTTTTTCGTTTCCTTTTTTCTTTTCTTTAGGAGGGTTAGGAATAAGAACAAAGTTAATATATAAATAATACATAGAAACTTCCAAAATAAAATACCACTGATGGTTAAAAAAAAAAAGTACACACAAATACATTTTAATTATAAATACATAGAATTCATCTAGGATGTTTAGCAAAATATCAAATTTCCTAGTAACACATGATAATAAGGGCAAAGTTTAATTTAGTCACACACACACACACATAAAAAAACAAAGTTCAATGGTGGAACAGTCAGCAAAAACATTTGGGATGAATGTTGCAGAGTTTGTACTCTGTCTAAACTATTTCCAAGTCAGAACACATTTTTACCTTATACACAGCAATAAGAAGAGGATATCGGGGCGGTCCCCTCTGAGGTTCATTCTTTTCCAGCAGCTGTCTGATAAATTTTTCAATTGCTTTCTCTGACATGCCACACTGATGGCCTGTCTGTCTCACCAAATCAACAGTCTCTGAAAGTTTGTCATAAATGCTGAGCTCATGGGCAGCAAGATCCATGTCTTCTAATACAAAATCCCTGAAAGAAAAAGAAAATAAATGTTTAAAGAATGGTTTCTTTAAATTACTTCCTCCTCAAGGCTGTTTCCTTTAGAACAGTGCTTCTTGACCTATCTGTGGGGAAGGACCAACTTTTGTCTTCCCCCAACCTACTGTAGACAGTATATTTGTAAGCCACAATAAATATGTCAAGATGATGTGAAATTGTCATACAAGTTTTTGTTGTTTTTGTGTGTGTTTTTTTGCCATCAATACAAAATTTAAAATTTTCAAAAAATAATCCAAATGCTGGCATTATCCAGAAAAATTTAACAAGTTTATTTGTAATTGTTATGAAGTTGAACTGTTGAAATTTGAACACTGAAACATTTTGATTCACATTAATGCTTTATGTTCCTGCATTTATATTAAACATTCACACACAAATTAAAATGGAAAAACTGCCAATACCTGATTTCTGTCCCTTAATTTTCCATTCACAATCATATACTTAGGTACCTTTTGTTCTCTGGAGGAAAAAATATATCTAACGTTCAGAACTACCAATGACAGGAAGAAGAGAGAAATAAAAATTTTAAGAAGGAAATGTTTCCCATAAAAGCAGATTCCTTTTTTTTAAATAAACTTTTCAAATTGTATAACACATATAGAAAGCAAAGAAAGAAAAAAGCAGTACTTTTTTTTTAAATATATTTTTATTGACATATCTTCACACACATACAGTCCATACATGGCATACAATCAATGGTTCATAATATCATCACATAGTTGTGTTGTCATCACCAAGATCATTTTTTGGAACATTTGTATTACTCCAGAAAAAGAAATAAGAGGAAAAAAGAAAAAAACCTAATACATACCATACCCCATACCCCTCCCTCTCATTGACCACTAGTAGTTCTGTCTACCCAATTTATTTTACCCCTTATGCCCCTATTATTTATTTTTCTATCCATATTTTTTCACTCATCTGTCCATACCCTGGACAGACACAAGGAGCATCAGACACAAGGTTTTCACAATCACACAGTCACACTGTAAAAGTTATATCTTTATACAAAGAATCAAGGCTACTGGAATGCAGCTCAACAGTTACAGGTACTTCCCTCCAGCCCCTCCAATATACCATAAACCAAAAAGGGATAGCTATATAATAAGAATAACCTGCAAGATAACCTCAAGAATTTGAAACCTCTCAGTCACTGAAACTTTGTCTCATTTCTCTCTATCCCCTTTTGGTCAAGAAAGATTTCTCAGCTCCATGATGCTGGGTCCCAGCTCATCCTGGGATTTCTATCCCATGTTGCCAGGTAGATGTATACCCATGGGAGTCACGTCCCACGTAGGGGGAAGGGCAATGAGTTCACTTGCCAAGTTGGCTTAGAGAGAGAGGCCACATATGAGCAACAAAAGAGGTTCTCTGGGGGTGACTCTTAGGCCTGATTTTAAGCAGGCTTAGCTTATCCTTTGCAGGAATAAGTTTCATAGGGGCGAACTCCAAGTTCGAGGGCTCAGCCTATTGATTTGATCGTCTTCACTGCTTGTGAGAACATAAGAAGGTCTCCAAACGGGGAAGTTG
This sequence comes from Myrmecophaga tridactyla, assembly GCA_004026745.1. Lineage (NCBI taxonomy): Eukaryota > Metazoa > Chordata > Mammalia > Pilosa > Myrmecophagidae > Myrmecophaga > Myrmecophaga tridactyla. The sequence continues at coordinate 9,419 of PVIY010043421.1, forward strand.
AGTATTTCCTCATTTCTCCCCAGTCCCTCAAGGGGACTTCTTCATTTATTGCCAAAATCATTCTGGGATATATCAGGCCATCACATTAACCCGGACAAACTAACAAAATCTCTCACCCTATTTAAGATTCCCTATACAAGTTAAATTAGGTAGTGTACTACCCAAAATACAAATTTTGCACCAAATACATATCTCTTCCTTTGGTCTCACAGAAGTTCAAGTTTAGTGCATAGCTTTTTTTTTTTTTTTTTTGGTGTGTGGACCAGGAATCGAACCTGGGTCTCCCACAAGTGCAAAACTTTTCTTTTTTTTAATTAAATTTTTAATTTTTCTTAAACATAACAACAAACATACACAAACATTCTTACCATATGATCATTCCATTCTACATATATAATTGGTAATTCACAATACCATCATAGTTGTATATTCATCATCATGATCATTTCTTAGAACATTTGTATCAATTCAGAAAAAGAAATAAAAAGAAAACAGAAAAAATTCATACATACCATATCCCTTACCCCTCCCTTTCATTGATCACTAGCATTTCAATCTACTAAATTTATTTTAACATGTTTCCCCTATTATTTACTTTTAATCTGTATGTTTTACTTGTGTGTTGAAAAGGTAAATAAAAGGAGCATCAGACACAAGGTTTTCACAATCACACAGTCACACTGCGAAAGCTATATCATTATACAATCATCTTCAAGAAACATGGCTATTGGAACACAGCTCTACATTTTCAGGCTCTTCCCTCCAGCCTCTCCATTACACTTTAACTAAAAAGGTGATAACTATTTTTTTTTCTAGTCTGCATATATAATCAGTAATTCACAATATCATCACATATGACACCGTTCTACCTTTTCTGGCAGTTCTCTCCATTACATCTTAACAAGCTGATATCTACTTAATGTGTAAGAATACCCTCCAGGATCACCTCTATTTGGAACCTCTTAGCTATTGACACTGTCTCATTTCGCTCTTCCCCTTTTTGGTCGAGAAGGTTTCCTCAATCCGTTGATGCTGAGTCCCAGCTCATTCTAGGATTTCTGGCCCACGTTGCCAGGAAGGTCTACACCCCTGGAAGGCATGTCCCACGTAGACAGGGGAGGGCAGTGAGTTTGCTTGTCGTATTGGCTGAGAGAGAGAGGCCACATCTGAACAACAGCAGAGGTTCTCTTGGGGGTGATTCTTAGGCCTAATTTTAAGTAGGCTTAACCCTATCTTCTGTGGGATTAAGTTTCATATGAACAAACCCCAAGACTGGGAGCTCAGCCTATGGCTTTGGTTGTCCCCACTGCTTGTGAGAATATCAAGAATTCTTCACTTGGGAAGTTGAATTTTCCCCCTTTCTCACCATTTCCCAAAGGGGACTTTGCAAATACTTTTTTATTCACTGATCAAATCACTCTGGGATTTATTGGGGCATCACTCTGGATGAACCTACAAAATCTCATGCCCTACCCAAGGTTCCATGTATTTATGATATTGAATTAAGTTGTCCACATAAGTTATATTACAAACTGCACTAGTCAAAATATAAATTTCGTACCATTTTATGCTTTAGTCTCACACATAAGTTAAAGTTTTAAAATACTAATTACCATCTATTTTCAACACCCTGCAGTATTGACATTCCTTTGTTCTTCCTCACGCAAAAACATTTTAAATTTGTACATTTAGTCACTATCATTATACACTCTAGGCATTCCTAGGTTATACCATCTCTGTCTTTATTATCTATCTTTCCTTCAGATTTCCTTCATGCCCCCAGTCCTTCTCCCTCTATCACTCTCACATTCAGCTTCATTCAGTGTTCTAACATTATTGTATTACAGTTAGGTAGTATTGTGCTATCCATTTCTGAATTTTTACAATCAGTCCCGTTGCACAATCTGTATCCCTTCGGTTCCATTTACCCAATATCTACCCTATTTCTATCTCCTGTTTGTCTCTGTTCTTAACTGAAATTCTCCAATTTCATTCATTAATGTTAGTTCATATCAGTGAGACCATATCATATTTGTCCTTTGTTTCTCGCTAATTTCACTCAGCATAATGTCCTTAAGGTCCATCCATGTTGTTACATACTTTATAACTTTATTCTGTCTTACAGCTGCATAATATTCCAGCATAGGTATATACCACAGCTTGTTTAGCCACTCGTCTGTCGATGGACATTTTGGCTGTTACCACCTGTTCGCAATTGTAAATAATGCTGCTACAAACATTGGTGCGCAAATGTCCATTTGTATCCTTGCGCGCATGTCCTCTGAGTAGATACCTAGCAATTTTATCACCGAAAAAGCAGTACTTTTTAAAGCACACTTCAACAAGTAGTTACAGAACAGATCCCAGAATTTGTCATGGGCTACCATTCCATCATCTCAGATTTTACTTTCTAGCTGCTCCCAAACACTGGAGGCTAGAATATTAATATAATGATTCAGCAACCATACTCATTTGTTAAATCCCATTTTCTGCTATTCTCTTCTTTCTTCTTTGACCCTTCTCCCAATCTACAGGGATCTTTGAGCAATGCCTGTTCTGATATTTTCATGTTGAGAAGGGTATCCATGCTAAAGGATAGGGGGATATAATTAATTGATAATCCCAGAGAAGCTGGCCCCTCTGAGTTTCAGGATTTATTTGACCTAGAAACCCTCTGGGAATTATATGTTCCAGGAAGACAAACCAAGTGCATAAAATCTCGATAGAGTCCCAGTTTGAGCTCTAGATGTTCTTAAGAGTCAACAGGAGTGATGTTGATTGGGGTTTAGCAAACCATAGCAATTTTAACACTGTCTAACTGAAGCTTGTTTATGAGTAGCCTCCAGAACAGCCTCTTGACTCCATCTGATCTCTCTTAGCCACTGATGCCTTATTTTATTACACTTCTTTTCCCCCTTTTAGTCAGGAAGGTGCTGTCGATCCCATGATGCCAGGGCTGGCTTCATACCAGGGAGTCACACTGTGCTGGTTTGAAAGGAAGCATGCCCCCTAAGAAAAGCCATGTTTTAATGTAAATCCCATTTCATAAAGGTAGAATAATCTCTATTCAATACTGTATGTTTGAAACTGTAATGAGATCATCTCCCTGGATGATGTGATTTAGTCAAGAATGGTTGTTAAACTGGATTAGGGGACGACATGTCTCCACCCATTTGGGTGGGTCTTGATTGGTTTATTGGAGTCCTATAAAAGAGGAAATATTTTGGAGAATGAGAGATTCAGAGAGAGCAGCACTATGAAGCAGAGTCCACAAGCCAGTGACCTTTGGAGAAGAAGAAGAGAAACACCTCCCGGGGAGCTTCATGAAACCGGAAGCCAGGAGAGAAAGTAGCAGATGATGCCTTACTCGCCATGTGCCCTTCCAACCAAGAGAGAAACTGTGGCTGTGTTCCCCATGTGCCTTTCCAGATGAGAGAGAAACCCTGAACTTTATCAGCCTTCTTGAACCAAGGTATCTTTCCCCGGATGCCTTAAATTGGACATTTCTATAGACTTGTTTTGATTGGGACATTTTCTCGGCCTCAGAACTGTAAACTAGCAACTCATTAAATTCCCCTTTTTAAAAGCCATTCTGTTTCTGGTATACCGCATTCCAGCAGCTAGCAAACCAGAACACACACCCCAAGATTTCACCCCGGAATGGCTTATATCACATAGTGGGGAGGACAATGATTTTCCTTGCAGAGTTGGGCTTAGAGAGAGAGGCTACATCTGAGCAACAAAGGGGCTTCCTGGAAGCAATTCTTAGGCCTCGTTATGGATAGAGTTAACTTCTCCTTTACAGAAGTAAGTTTCCTAAGAGCAAGGCTCAAAATCAAGGGCTTGGTCTGTACCCTTTATGCTGTACCATTTATGCTTTAACTTTTTTTTCTTATTAATTCAAAAGTTTTTATGAGATACGGTCTAATGACAGTATAAAAAAGATCAAAGCGTGTTCTAGTCTGCTAACTGCTGGAATGCAATATACCAGAAACAGAATGGCTTTTAAAAAGGGGAATTTAACAAGTTGCTAGTTTACAGTTCTAAGGCCGAGAAAATGTCCCAATTAAAACGAGTCTATAGAAGTCTCCAATCTAAGGCATCCAGGGAGAGATACCTTGGTTCAAGAAAGCCGATGAAGTTCAGAGTTTCTCTCTCATCTGGAAAGGCACATGGTGAACACAGTCAGGGTTTCTCTCTCATCTGGAAAGGCATGTGGCAAACACGGCATCATCTGCTAGCTTTCTCTCCTGGCTTCCTTTCATGAAGCTCCCAGGAGGCATTTTCCTTCTTCATCTCCCAAGGTCGCTAGCTGATGGACTCTGCTTCTTGTGGTATGTCATTCTGCTCTGCTCTCTCTGAATCACCCATTCTCCAAAATGTTTCCTCTTTTATAGGACTTCAGAAACTATTCAAGACCCACCCAAATGGGTCGAGACACGTCTCTACCTAATCTAGCTTAACAACCACTCTTGATTAAATCACATCTCCAGGGAGATGATCTAATTACAATTTCAAACATGCAATACTGAATAGGGATTAGAAGAAATGGTTGCCCTTACAAAATGGGATAAGGATTAAAACATGGCTTTTCCAGGGCACATACATCATTACATACCAGCACAAAGCCCATGTCTACTTTAGTTAACAAGGAAAACATAGAGATTTAAATGCTGTGCATAAATCCCTCTTGGATGAGGAAGGTATTCTGCTCCCTGTGGTCCACAACTTATAGGTATAAAAAGCTAAGGAGTTCCTCATGCCCAAAAACACTGGCCAGAGTAGAGATCAACACCTATATATAATAACGATCTGTGTAGTCAGGTACATGGAAAACATTGAATTCAACATTTCAAAATATCTTCATCCAGATTGATATGTGTTGAGTCTGTATCTTCTAAATCCAAATTATCCAAATCTACTTCCAGTTTGAGTAAACTTTTTTTTTTTGCTGGCATTATGAAAGGTCACTATAACTGGGGTAGGAGAAACGGGCTTCCTTTCAAGTTGCTGTTGGGGTGCAGGTCTGGAGGGCTGAAAGCCTTTAGCTTCTTCCATAATATTTTTTTCTTCATTTGGTGTGACAAGTGGGTATTATTTGGCTGGGAAGAGATCAGCATGTGCTTCCTTCATCCATTTTTCAATGACAATGGCTTCTTTTAATCTGAGAAAAGCTTTTCATACTCTGTTGAATCAGCAGGGGATTCCACCGCTTTCTGATTGGCTTTGAAAGATTCTCTCTCCAGAGTTTCATCATCCTTGAAACCTGACTGGATAAGGAAGTTTTGGCCAGGAAGGCAGCTTCTGGCAAGCGTCCAGCTTGCCTTGTAAATAGTAGCTCATGAAGGCCACATTATTCTTGCCATCTGTCTTTGCACCTTCTGCTAGCTTGTTCACCATATTAGCATTTCCAGAGGCAACAGCCAAAAGCAGCAGAAACCCATAATCCTGTGCATGGCGCAGGGACTCCTGGGCTAGATCTAACTGGCATTTACTAATGGCAAGCTGTTTCCACTTCTGTTCTGACTCTGCTTCCACTGTCTACTGGTATGCAATTTTTAACTCTCCAAGCTGAGGTGCAAGCTCAATGTGACACTTATGATCCGATGATACTGCAAGAGCTTGCTGCTGGAAGCTCTGCTTTCCCAAAAAGTGTGCAACTCTAGTCCTCTATTCTTTTGGAATGGTAGGAAGGCCCTTATCAACCATGCTTAAGTCCCTGTGCATGATGGCTGGGGGTATTCTAGCACTGAAACCAGCAGGGAGTAGCTAACAATGTTGAGTTCTTTACCAGATAAAGCCTGGATAAGGAAGTTCGGGCCAGGAAGGCAAACTTGTCTTTATGTATGTCTTTAGGAATATAGCCCAGGAGATACACAGTCTTGTCCAAGGGAAACGGTGATGATTTCTCCTCTGACATTTTGTATCTGTTCACAGAACTTCTCTTAATGAAGCAATCGCCTACCCACAGCCCTGTTTTCACAGTTTCCTGAATCTTATCAAGAACCTCAATGGCATCTTCAATGCCATCTTCAGTAACTCCCTCATGTATTTCTTGTGCAGCCAAGACCTTTCTCAACAGATATTTAAGGATAAAAAAAGATTTCTAGGTAACAATACAGACAAGCTTTCCAGAACCAGAACAGAAAATGTGCTTTGGGTGAATTTCAATTCTGTGTATGAGTTTCATATTGTCCCAGTCACAAAAAACTAAGATGTTTATAGATCTGACTCCCAACAAGAAACTTCCATAGATACTTTCAGGTCCAAAATCTGGTTTAAATGATTTCTTTTCCTTGAAGTTCTTAATTATCTCTACAACACTGTTGTACTTTCTTATTGCATATTTTGAAGAATCGTGGGTCCAGGTAACTCCTGGGCAGACCCAAAGCTCTTGTTTCTCAATTCCATCATTGCACTCCAAACTGTCCACTGGGATTGTGCTGAATAATCTGAGGATATGTTTCACAACTGTCCATATCCTTTACTGTCAGTGACAATCTTTCTCCGTCTTTAATTTCAGCATCTCCCATTGCTTTTAAGTTGGCCTGCTGAACTTCTGAATGCTTGGCCCAAATTATCTTTCCATTAGTGTCCATGGCCAGGTTCCTCCCGACCAAGCTTAATAATGACGCTCTCTTCGTTTTATCCCAAGGTGACACCGTTGGATCCTCTCAGACTGACCACACACCACACCCTCTCCATTCCATAATTCAATGTGGTATCAAGACAATAGGTACTTGAGTGCCAAATATGCACTGTTCCATCTTCTGAACCTGTGATAATGACTGGCAACTCAGGATGAAAACTGACACATGACCCATTTTGGGTATGTCCCTCCAGTATCTGCACACATGTTTTATTCTGATAGTTTCATATTTTAACAAGACAGTCATCTGTACCAGAAATGAGGTATGGTTTGTTACCACCACTGTAGTAATCAATGCAATTCACAACTTTTTCATGTCCACCAGAGTGAAGTTTGATGAAGAGGGGCCAAGCAGCCACACCTTGATGGGACCAAAGAGGCACTAGCAAAATGATTGTTATCTGTGGAATTGATCTCAATCTGCATAACATAATGGGTGTGTCCTTCAAATACTTGTGAGCAAGACCTCTTTTTATCCTTCTGCCATAGCTTAATAAGCATGTCATCACTCCTAGTTAGAATGAAAGCCTGGGTTGGATGGACGGCAACACAACAAATGTAGTTCAAGTATGCTTTGAACGTATAAACTCTCTCCAGAGTATTTTAAATGAACACTAATACACATGTCACCTATTTCTGTTACAACAGAATTCTTCCTTGCAACAAACTCTGCAGCTCAAACAGGAAGATCATACACTTCAAATGTCTTCACCAACATCTGTGTTTCATGATTCCAAACATACACACTGCCATTGTGAAGACTGGCCAATATCCATGGCTCTGTAGGAATGCAAGTCCACTCTTTTGACTCAATCAGACTGAGCAGTTAGTTTTCTCTTGATCTCAAGTCACAAAGGTATGGCTCTCTCCATCTGGTTCTGAGCACCCTAACTTGCTAACAGTGACTCTAGCCCAGAGAGACCCACTGACCCTCCAACCAGGCGACTGACCGACATGGAACCCCTTTAGCTTTTATTTGTCAGATTTATATATTCCTTTCCTTTCTCTCTTTCTTTATGCTTTAAATTACCATTACTTGTATTCTTCAATTCTGTGCTCTCCTCCAGATTTCCTTCTACTGTCCTTTTTTTTTTTTTTCTTTTTTTTCCTTTTTCAGCTGATAGTCCGGACTCCCTTTAGTATTTCTTGCAGGGCAGGTCCCTTGTTGACTAGTTCTCTCAATCTTTGTTGGTCTTTGAAGATTTTAATCTCCCCCTCAATTTTGAAGGATAACTTGGCTGGATAAAGAATTCTTGGCTGAAAGCCCTTCTTGTGCAGAATCTTAAATATATCATACTACTGTTTTCTTGCTTCCATGGTGCCTGTTGAGGAGTCTGAAGTCAGTCTTAAGTGGTTTCCCTTGTATGGAGTAGATTGCTTTTCTCATGCTGCTGTCAGGACTTTCTGCTTCTCTTTAACATTAGACAATTTGATTAGTATGTGTCTTGGAATAGGCCAATTCAGATTTATTCTATTTAGAGTTTGCTGGGCCTCTTTGATTTGTGTATTTGTGCCTTCTATAAAGGTTTGGAAGTTTTCCCCAATTATTATCAACTAACTTTCCCAGCCCTTTACTCTTCTTTTCCTCCTGGTACACCAATGATTCTTATATTTGGCACCTCTTGTTGTCTATCATTTCCCTACGATCCAGTTGCATTTTTTCCATCTTTTTTGCCATTTGTTCTTTTATATGGTCTAGTTCAATTATTCTGTCTTCTAGCTCACTTATGCTTCCTTCTGCTTAAGTCTGCTATCATGTATCTCTAGTATATTTCTAATTTGGTCTACTGTACTTTCATTTCCATGAGAAATGCCACTTTTCTGTTTAATTTTTTGAATTCTTTATGTTCTTCTAGCATCTCCCTGACATCCTTTATTTCTTTATAAATATCCTTGAGTACTTGTTCCACATTTTGTGTTCCCTCTGGAATTTTGGTTGGTCATTTGGCTGGGCCACTTCTGATTGGATCTTCATGTGCTTTGTGATTTTCTGCTGTGTTTAGGGCATTTGATTATCTTAATATGGTTATTTTGCAAGTTGGATTCCTTCACTCACCTGAAGTTTTGTATTGACATGGTTTTGCATTGAAGGTTTCCTTTTGCACTTGGCTTGTCAGTTATTCCCAGCCAAATCAAGGTTTGGATCTTATTAGGGGATACAATTCAACTTGAGGGTCTATTAGAAGCTAGGCTGGGATGCACAGGTACTTCTGTGGGAGAATGGTTGTCCACCATTCAGAAGACCCAGGCTTGACTCCTGGCCCATGCACCCCAAAAAAAGAAATTAAAAAAATAATAACAATATAATAAAAATATGAAAAAACAGCAACAAGAACAATAACAAACCATACCTCAACAGTAGGAGGCCCCAGAGTCAGAAAGAGACATCCAAGATATACTGGGAATAAACTCAGACTGGTGCTTACCAAAGGGGGAGGAAATTTCAAAAAAAAAATGAAATAAAATAGAATAAAAAATAATACACAAAATAAGAAATAAAAAGAATAAAAATAAAAATATATAACATACAGAGAAATGAAATATAAAATAATGAAAAACAATTATACTACTAATTAAAAATATACAGGAAAATACATTTTTTTAAAAAGGGGGGGAAGAGAAGAAAAAAAATAACCTAAGCAGATAGGGATTTAGCTTACCTGTACTCACCCTTCTTCCCCAGCAGGTCATGATTTTGAGGCAATTCCTCTCCTCAGTCTAATCACCCCCTCACCTCCACCCAATGGTAGCAGCTGGCCTACATTCCTGTTTTTCGCCACCATGTGGCACACTCGAGGATCCTCCTCCCTCAGGCCCACCCCTCCTGGCCCAAAGCAGAACAAAGATGGCATGCTCGGCAGGGGGGGCTGTTCCTGGCCTGTGGCGGCCAGACTATCAGGCCCTGCGGGTGGGACTAGGAAGCCGACTAGTGGGGATCAGCCAACCCACAGTACCCTGTGCATGGACGGTCTGTCAGCCACTGTGCCCATAGGCCAGCTATTCCCAGCATCCAGCTAGACAATAGCTCCCAGGGTCCAGAGGCTCAGTCCCTTGTGGTGGAAAACTGAGTCTGCCTCTGGACTTCCTGCGGGTGCTGTCAATCATGAACCTTCGCGGGGAGGTCTCCCAACAAGCAACTGAGGCAGGCTGGAGCGGAGAGATGATCAGTTCCCTTCAATCACACCTCTCCTCATGCTCTAGACTGCCCCTGGTGGGTATCATGGTCAACCGACCCACCATGCTCTCCCCAAGCCAATACCCCTGCCCAATACCCCACTCTTCTCCCCAAAACTCCCAAGAAACCGTTTGATTACTCATGCCTTGAGACAGCAGTCCTGGCCATTTTCTCCCCATCCCCTATCTTGTTCCACAGAGCAGGAGTGACCTGAATCTACTCTGCTCTGCTCTCTTCCATCTGGAGTTAATTTTTGCATATGGTCTAAAATAGGGGTCATCCTTCAGTCTTTCACATATGGATATGTAGTTCTTCCAGCACCATTTGTTGAAGAGACAATTCTTTCCAAACTAAATAAAACTGGCAGCTATGTCAAAAATCAATGGGCCAAGAGAAAAGAAAAAAAAAATCAACAGGTCAATAGCCCAAATACTCCTAAAGAGTGAGACAGAAAGATCAAGGGTGATGGTTGATTTATATAGAGAAGGCAGCGTTTAATAAATGAATATGACTGCAGAATCATTAAATTGTTATTTCTTTAGTCTCCAGTGTCTTAGAGCAGTTGGAAGTAAAAACCTAAAAATGTGGAATTGTAACCCATACCAAATTTTGAAATCTGTTCTACTACAAATTGTTATGCTGTGCTTTGAAATTTATTACTTTTTTTGTATATATGTTATTTTTCACAAAAAAGAAAAAAATAGTCAACTGTCATGATAAAACAATATTTATTTCTTCTAACCTCTTCTATTCTGGATCAGCTAGAAGGAAGAATCTGAGATGATGGTACAATAGCTCATGACAGACTATGGGATCTGTCCTGTAACTACTTGTTGAAGAGTGCTCTGAAAATTATTGCTTTTTACTTTCTTTACTTGGTATGTATGTGTTCTGGTTTGCTAGCTGCCGGAATGCAACACACCAGAGACGGATTGGCTTTTAATAAAAGGGGATTTATTTTGTTGGTTCTTCAGAGGAAAGGCAGCTAACTTTCCACTGAGGCTCTTTCTTACGTGGAAGGCACAGGATGGTCTCTGCTGGTCTTCTCTCCAGGCCCTTGGGTTCCAACAACTTTCCCCGGG
>PVIY010043422.1:0-20331 GCA_004026745.1 Myrmecophaga tridactyla
TACTCTGTTGGACACAAGAAGTTCTGGGGTTGTCCCGTTGGCCACAAGATGTTCTGGGGTTGTCCCGTTGGGTGGCTTGATTGGGAGAAGAGACTCTGGAGTTGTCCTTTTGGGCACAGGGTATTCTGTGGTTGTCCCGTTGGGTGGCTCGGTTGGGAGAGGAAGCTCTGGGATTGTCCCGTTGGGCACAAGATATTCTGGAGTTCTCCCGTTGGGTGGCTCTGTTTGGAGAGGAGGTTCTGGGATTGCCCCGTTGGACACAGGATGTTCTGTCATCCCGTTGGGTGATTTGGTTGGGAGAGGAGGCTCTGGGATTATCCCGTTGGGTGGCTCGGTTGGGAGAAGAGACTCTGGGATTGTCCCATTGGGCACAAGATATTCTAGGGTTCTCCCGTTGGGTGGCTCTGTTTGGAGAGGAGGCTCTGGGATTGTCCCGTTGGACACAGGATGTTCTGGGGTTGTTCTGTTGAGTGGTTTGGTTGGGAGAGGAGACTCTTGGATTATCCCATTGGGTGGCTCGTTTGGGAGAAGAGACTCTGGGATTGTCCCGTTGGACACAGGATGTTCTGGGATTATCCTGTTGGGTGGTTCTGTTGGGAGAGGAGGCTCTGGGATTGTCCCGTTGGGCGCAGGATGTTCTTGGGTTGTCCCGTTGGGTGGTTCGGTTGGGAGAGGAGGCTCTGGGATTGTCCCGTTGGTTACAGAGTGTTCTGGGGTTTTCCTCTTGAGAGGTACAAGATGGAGAAGAAGTTCGGTGCTTGTCTTGTTGGGTGGTTTGGGGGGAAGAGGAAACTCGAGGATTGTTTCGTTGAGTAGAAGAAGTTTGTGGGTTACCCCATTGGGAGGTTCTTGAGGGAGAGGAAGCTCTTGGTGTATCCCGATGTGTGGAAGAGGTTCTGGAGTTTTCCCACTGGTTGGTTCGAGGAGGAGAGGAGGCTCGGGGGTTGTCCTTTTGTGTAGAAGCTGCCTGAGCAATGTCCCATTGGGCAGAGCGAAGGGGAGAGGGAGCCTGGGGGGTGGCACTTGGAGGCCCACTCTGTGGCGTTGTGGAGGCAGCATGGGTTGGTGCTGCTCGGTGCCGCCCCAAGGAGAAATACCCACTTTCTCCCCGGAGCTTCGCCCAGTGCTGTCCAGGGCTCTGGCGGCCCGTGTCTAGAGAGAGAAGAAGGAGGTTCAGGGTAAGGGGAGGTGCCCAGCAGCTCTCACATCCTGCCTTCCTTTGCCTGTTAAGACCCCAGAGAGGAAGAGACGGACCCAGCAGCAGATTCCTGACAACTTGCCCGTTCCCAGTTCTACTTCTGAGACACTCCCCCAATTTCTTTCAATGAAAGCTCCTGTTGCTTATATCCAGAGGCTCCTACACCAGAAGTTCGTCCTCGGGCTGCCGCGAGGATCGGAAGAGCTCAGGGATGGGACAGCCCTTTGTGAACCAGGTAAGCCCTTGCCACTCAAAACAGGGTCCGTGCACCTGCAGTATTGACCTCACCTGGGAGTCTGCCAGAAATGCAGAACCTCAGGTCCCACTCTCGACTCGCTGCATCAGAATTTGCATTTAAACAGTTTAAGAAGTGCTGCTTTAAAGGATTAGTGTAATTGCCCTAACCAGGGACCCCTCCCATAGCTGCCATCCTCCTGAGGGGCTGCCAGGGCCTTGGTGTCACCCTCCAAGCCCCCAATCTCTTGATCACCAAGCATGTGTTCGTGCAGTCCCTGGGCTGGTGCTTCTGGAAAAAAGAAAGGGTATCATGGCCTCATCTTGAAGGAGCTACAACAGCCCTAATTAAAGGATATGCTTAAGCTTCCCTCTCCCCTTACTGGGACATATGAGAAAATTGGATAGAGACTTTAGCCCAATTTTTATCAATACTAAATTGCTTGAACTTTTAACTGCCCTTAAGGTGGTTACGTAAGTGAATATCCTTGTTCTTAGGAGATGTACATGGAAATATTAAGTATTCAAGGAACATGATGTATATAACAACCTATTTTAAAATGTTTTGATGATAGATGGATAGATGGATGGAGTGATAATGGTAAATGTTAAAAGTTGGTGGATCTGGGTAGGGATTTGTTGGAGAGCTCTGTATGGGTTTTGTATTATTTTTGCAACTGTCCTGTACATTTGAAATTATTTCCAAATAAAAAATTAAAAAAAAAAGATTCCCTCTGCCTCCCCCACCCTCTCTGAGCTGGTGTCACTGTGGTCTGAACTCCAAGCTCCAGAATCAGAACCCACATAGAGTAACACTCACAATCTGTGTTGTTTGCCTCATGGACGGTCATTTGCACATCCCACGGTCATCCTAAAATACCTTCCAAATCTGCTGCTTCTCTCCCTCCACCCACCAACTCCCCCCTCGAAGCCATCCTCATCTCTCACCTGGATGGCTACAACAGCCCCCACCACACATACCGTGGGCTCAATGTCCCACCCCAGGGAGATCTTTTCTAAAGGCAAACCTGAGCATATCACCCATGCTTAGAACCCTTCAGGGGAAGACAAGGAGAGACCCGAAAAACTGTCAAGCACTGGAGGAGACTAAAGAGACAGGAAGATGAGGTGCACTGTGGGGTCCTGGACTGGATCCCAGAACAGAAAAAGGGCATCAGGAGAAAAACTGGTGGCATCCGAATAAGGCCTGTGGTTTCATTAACAGTTCGGAACCAATGTCCATTTCCTAACTTTAGTAATTCTACCATGGTTCTAGAAGATGTTAACATGAGGACAACTTGGGTAAGGGGTATATTGGAACTTTTAAAACTATTTTTGCAATTTTTCTATACATCTAAAATTCTTTCCAAATAAAAATGTAAAAAAAAAAAAAAAAGGCTTTAGGGGTTCCGGATTGCACTAAGACTAAAAGCCGGGGATTTCGCAGGACGGGCATGGCTTTACGGGGTCTGGTTTCTGCCCCCCACCTCACCCCAAGCCTCCAGCAACACCCTCTCCCCCTTGCACCACCTCTCCCTTCTGTTCCTCAAACATTTTCCTGCCTCAGGACCTTTGCTTTCGCTGTTCCCTCTGCCCCAAGCCCTCTTCCCTCTTCACCTGGCTGGTTCCTCCTCAGACTCTGGGTCTCTGTTATAAATGTCACCTGTTCAGAGAAGCTTCCCTGAGCAGCCTGAAAGGAGCAGCACCCTCTGTTCATTTCCTTCATACAATCACATCTGCCTTGTGCATTTGTTTAATCACACTCTCCCCGGTAAGCTCAATTTGGGCAGGGCCTTGTCTTCTGTGTCCCCTGGGCTTAGAACAGTGCATATCATACAGTGGATGAATGTGCTGCCCCTCCCAGCTCTGAGATCTGACTCATCCTGGAGACTTCCGGAAGTGCCCTTTGAGTGTGAGTGCTGGCTGAGCATTGGCCACCACTCCCAGGGGCTCACAATGTGGTCAGCACCCCCAACCCTGGTCTCTTCCCTTTACCTGCCTGTCTTTGAGTCTGGCCCACCCGGGATGCAACTCGCTCACTGTGGACTCCTTAGTGGACACCCGGGGCAGGCTCTCCAGGGTTCCTTGGGCAGTCTGCGTCCTATCACTAGGCCAGTGAGCTCTGCCCAGCCCACCCCTCAAATCCTGCTTTGCAAACTGCGAGGTCCCCTGGGAGAGATGTGCAGGCATTCCCAGCGTCACAGAAGTGGGCGAATTCCTCTTGGGCCTTGGCTCCCGGCTGCAATTCAAGAACCTGCCACCAGAGGGACAGTGGCGACCACCTTTGATTGCACCGGTCCAGAGGGAGCCTCCCGCGCCCATCCTGGTCTGTCTCAGAGCTAGAACATAGGTATCTGGGACAAAACCCCGTCTGTCCTATGAGGCCATTCGCACCCCACGGAGGCATTTGGTTCCACTGTGTCATTACTTCTTCCCACACCCCTCACCCCAGGGCCTAATACAGGCTGGGAGGGCGAAGGCGGTGCCAACAGTTCTGATTCACGCTTTTCAAAAAAGTCTCCCCAGCCCCCCCCCCCAAAAAAAAGCTAGGAAGAATGGACTGAAGGGGAAGGGCAGAAAAGGGGAGACTCCAAGGCTCTGGCAACAATCCTGATGAGGTGTCCCGGTGGCTTGGACGGAGTAGAGGAGATGGCAAGAGCAGGACAGATTCGGGGTGTGTTTTGGGGAAGGTGCCAGCAAGAACTGCTGATGACTTGGGCCTAGAGGGTGAGGTAAGAGGAACTGGCATGATGCAAGATTTGGGGCCCGAGCTGCTGGACAGAGGTTTTGTCCCCTTCGCTGACCGAGACCAGACCCCAGGAGAAAAGGCCCATGGCGCCAGGCCCCTCTTCTGCCTCCCACGCGCCTCCCACCCCCGACCCAGCCTCCCTTCTGCTCCTCACGCCCTAGGGCTTTGCACCACCGGCTCCTGCCCTTTCAGAGCCCTCTCAGCCGCAGCGTCGCCGCCCCCGAGTTGCGCCCTCTCCCTGCACCCTGGCTCGATGCCCCAGCTGTCAGTCACCGCTCTCCAGTCTGTTGTCACATTTGTTCTCTTTCCGTCCGCCGCCCCTCCCCCGGACTGTCAGCTCCATAAGGGCAGGACCTTGTGTGTCCCACGCGCTGCTGCTTCTCCAGCACTAGGACAGAGCCTGCCACAGCCTGCTCCATAAACACTGAGCAAAGGAAAGAAGAGTGCCGTTGGGGTCGCGCTGAGTTAGACACCCAGGCAGAGAGGTTGAGCCAGCAGTGGATTGATGAACTAGAGTCCCAGGGGGAGATCAAAGCCACAGGAGTAGGCTCAAGAGCCATCAGTTTCTTCCAGATATTACTGAAAGGCAAGGGGCCGCGTGTATAGACAGACAGAGAAAAGCAAGAGGCCCCGGACCGGGGACTGGGGCAGCCAGTGTTCAGAGGTTAAGCAGGGGAGGCAGCAAAAGAAAGCAAGGAGGAGTAGCCAGGGAGGCGTGAGGAGAACCGGGACAGCTGGAGAGCAGGGGTCGCGGAAGCCCAGAGCACGTGGCTGGGATTCGCTGGGGTGGACTGTGTGAGCCTGTGCTGAGCATTCGTTCAGCACAGAGCCCAGTACATCCAGAAAAGCGGTGGCTGCTCTCAGCGCTGCTGCTGTTCTCACTATCTCCTCTACGTAACCGCGGCTGACGGGCCAGCCACACATACGTATTTGTTGAGCGACTGAGTAACATCACGTCTGTGCTGAAGGTACCCACCCGCACCTCCCTCCGCCCCTGCCCTGACCCTTCTCTGAGAGCAAGAAGCCCCTGAACCCCTTCCTCGGGGCCCCCAAAGCCAGCACATCCAACCCTACTCTCATCTTTCCCCCAACCTGTTTCTCCGCAGTGCCTCCCTCTCAGCAAAAGCCACCGCCATCCACGCAGACACCCAGGCCCGGAGCTGGGACCCGGCTGGGACCGGGGTCCTTCCCTCCCCAAACAGCCAGCATGTCGCCAGCTCCCATCAAGTCCGCCTCCTAAATCTCTCTCCTTCTCTGCCCCCTCCTTGTCCCACAACCACATTCTATTCCAGTTTCTCCCTCTCTCACCTGGGTGATTGCCACGGAAGTGCTGTAGGAACAGGGCACTGAGCACCCAAATATCCGTCCTTCACCCAGAATCCCGAGGTGTTGCTGGTTTGTCTCATTGCTGTACCCACCTCTCTAGCTGCCGCCCTCCCTGTCTATCCTGTGGTACTATGTG
This sequence comes from Myrmecophaga tridactyla, assembly GCA_004026745.1. Lineage (NCBI taxonomy): Eukaryota > Metazoa > Chordata > Mammalia > Pilosa > Myrmecophagidae > Myrmecophaga > Myrmecophaga tridactyla. Next base: position 5,644 of record PVIY010043422.1, read on the forward strand.
ATAGCTGAAGACCCGACACCCCATCCTTAACCTTCCCATACGCACTAAGAGCATTCTTTATCACCCTGCTGCCATTATCAAGCTCAGGAAATATGACATTGATGTGATACTGTCACCTAATGCACCATCCATATCAAGTCGTCCCAACTGTCCCAGTGTCTGCCACAGCTCTATTTTCTCCTACCAGGATCCGATCTAGAATCACACATGGCACTTTGCTCACATGTCTCTGGAGTCTCTTTTAATCTAGCACAGTTCCCTGGCCCTATTTTGTCTTTCACGAAGACCCCAGGTCAGTGATTTTGCAGAATCCCCCTCAGTCTGGTTGGTCTGGCGTTTCCTCAGGATTAGATGCAGGTGATGCATTTTTAGCAACTTTTCAGGGGTACATGAGGCCCGTCGCCCCACCCCAGGGAGGCTGGGTGGCTGCTTGGTTAGGTCCGGACCTGCCCGCCTAAAGGTACCTTTTCCCTCTGAAATCAATGCGTAATCTCAGGGGTGATACTTTGAGATCTTGCAAATATCCTGTTCCCCAACAACCTTTCACCAGGGGATTCAGAACCATTTATCATTACGGTGGCTGCAAAAGACTCTTTTCTAATCCTTCAGCCTCCCCCTGCTCCAATTCATCCTTTGCACCTTTGCCCGAGTGGACTTCTCTCCCTCCTCAAACAGCTTTCATGGCTCCCTACTACTCAGAAAAGTCTAGACTCCTCAGCCAGGCTCTAGAGGCCCAGCATGGTCTGGCTCAACTGTGCATCCCTGTTCATGCTCAAGCTGTCCACACCAGGACACCTCCTTGTCACACCTCCAAGCCTTTGCCCAGGCTGCTTCCTCGGCTGGAACACTGGTCCAGAGGGCTCTCCTCTGTGCGTCCTTTCCTGGCTGGAACTGTCTCTTTCTCCTCTGCTCCCGCCCCCATCCCCCCTCACCCCAACACACAAGCCCTTTGCTCACAGCGTGGCACATCTGTTTCTGCTCTTTCTCTGGGCTGCCATTCACCACCTCCCAGCTGCCCGCTTTACTAGATGATTTGCTTTCTGGGGCAGAGACCATGGCTCACTCATCCCGAACACCCAAGTCGTCTAACACCAGGCTTTACAGGCAGTTAGCGCGCTCATGTTTGATAACCGAATGCTAGAGAGCAGTGAGAAACCAGGACTGCCGCCCAGGGTTAGGACATGCATTCCCTGGCCCCACATCCCCAAACACTCTCCATGCTGAAGATTCAGACCAAGAGGCAACACAGTGCAGTAGAGATCAAGGCCCCAAACTTTGGGGCCCTGCATACAAGGCTTTCAGATCAGCAAGAAGCTGACCAGCTATCATGGGCTTCTGTGGGTCTGGCCCGGTCAGCAGACTTTCCCCTTTCCCTGGGAATATCACCCTGATTTTCTTTGGACAATCTCCTCTTCTCTACACTCAGGCCATGGGGTTTGCATGGGGAGCTGACCCCATCCCTGCTCCCCAGGTTGGGCACATGACCCACACTGGCCTAGGGAGACCCCTTCTCGGGACTTCACATCTACGGGGATATGCGAGCTGTTTCCTCGTCACTAAGCGGGTAGGATGCAGCCTGGTGCTGCTGGTGGTCCTCATGTCCCTGTGGAGGGAAGGTTCTGGCTGAGAATGAGGCCAACACAGAAGAAAGAAGGGCAAAGACCGGCTTTCTGATGCTGTCTGAACACCTGGATCCAGCGACGCCTGAAGTCAGTACCCCTAGACTTTGTACCTGTGAGTCATTCCATCTATGTTCAGTCCACTTCTACCATTTGCAACCCAAAGATCGTAACCCACCAGTTGTGAGATCATCTATTTAATTAAAGCAGGTAGAGCACAGCAGGGCTTCTCCATAATTATATGAGAACTATTAGTATTATTAAGACTTGTCTCCCCAACCCCCATCCCGAGTAAGCGATGCAGGAGGCCAGAGGGCAGGTGAGACGTCCCCAGTCTTCACCCACTGTCCCGGGGACAAAGCCAGCCTGGCAGAGGACTCACCCTCATTTCTCTGGCCTGCGGTGTCACCTCCCCCAGGGGCTCTGGCGAGGAGAAATGGAGCCTTTCGGGCGCTGTCAGCTCGTGGCCCCTCCTGGGGCCTCCGTGGGATCATCTCGGGGAGCTCGTCAGATGCGGGGGCCTCCTCCTGCCTCTCGTCAGGGTCCCAGTCCTGCTGGAGGGGAGGCAAGGGGGAAGGGTGTTAGGGGAGGGAGAAGAAGGGACCAGGGGCTGCGCTCCCGGCACGAGACGGACAGGAGGAAGGGAAAGGACGCGGCTAACCCCCACCGACCTTGTGGATAGGCAAGTCCATGGAAGCAGAGAACCTGGTCAACGTCACCCAGCTGGGAAGTGGCATATTTGGGAGGGGACCTGAAGCAGGTTAGTCTGAGTCTGCGTGGTAGAAGGGATTTGGCACAGCGGCCCCCAGAGACACAGCCAGGGTCCGGCGGGAAGTGGGTTCAAATCCTAGTCCCACCACTTCCCAGACGTGTGGCCTCAAGTAATTTGCTTCCCTTCTCTGAGACTTGGTTTTCTGACCCCACCGTGGCCCATAACAGCCTACCGGGGTGCTGTGGCCTTCCAGGAGCCCGACCTGCCCAGCACTTAGCCACGTGCCCGTCACACAGTGGGAACGCAGGGCTGGGGTCGTTTTATTCTGAACCCCATCACCTCCGATCACTTCCCCGTGGGGGGCTCAGGGGACCCATGACAGCCCTTTGCAGTGTGAATGTCCTGATGACTGTTCACTCCATCTCCCAGACTTCTCTTCTCCCAGTTAACCACCCCCCCCAACCCAGGCCTTGCCAGCACCCCCGAGCCCCAGGCCTGCTCCCTTTCTTCTATCCCGTGGGAATCTGTGTCAAGGCTGGTTGTGGGGCTCAGCAGTGTGTGGACCCAACCCTGGGTGACCCGAGAGTTTGCAGCCACCTGAGCCCACTGTTCATTCACCCGGAATGCCCTATCAAAATGCCTTCCTCCAAATTCTTCTCGGCGCCATAGGCCACCCCCATGCAGAGCCCCCTGCCCATCCTAGGAGCAGGTGGTCCGGGTGGTTAGTTGGGATAGCCTGAAGTGCCTAGGGACATCTCTGGAGGTCCCTAGTCCAATTCCCTGGGGTGAGAGGCCTGGCCCTTGTTTGGCAGTTTGGGTGGGAGCCGGGGCTGGGACAGAGGGGTGACCTGCTCTTATCCCTGGCCTCCCGCCCCCAGCTCACCACAGAGGACAAGCTGCTGGTATCATCAGGGGTGTCACAGTTGAGACTGGAGCTGGTGGCAATGTCAGGACCTTCGCTGCAGCTGCCACTTGGGGAAATGGTCAGTCCCTCCAGGTAGAGCACAGCCTCAAGTTCCTGGTTCCTGCACCTGGGGACGGCCACAGGACCCTCTTCAGGGGGCTCTGCTGATGGGCTCCTGGGAGATGAGACACAGACCCATGACTGTTTCCCAAGAAGTGATGGGAAATTAAGGGGTGACACCCCTCAGTACACATATTCACACAGGGGTCAGGAATCTGCAGGCCAGCAGGGGAGAGCAGTGCCTCTGTGCTGGACACTTTACATGGGGCTACAAAACCCTCCTTTTGCAGTGAGTATCACAACTCCCATTTTACAGATGAACAAACTAAGGCTCAGAGAGGTCAAGAAACTGGCCATGATCACAGAGCTAGGAGGAAGCAGAGCTGCATTGTGATTCAGGACGGTTACCCTTGACCCAGCCCTGTCAGTGCAGCAGGAGTGGGGACCCCAAGGCTAAGAAGACAGACTCGTGCTGGACGAATGGGGGGGTGGGGAGCTGATAGGTATCAGGGTTCTAGGCACACTGAAAGGGTCACCAGCCTGGATGCCCAGAGAGGCAGCTGCGGAGAAAGTGGCCTCAGATCCAAGCAGGCTCAGACTGCAAGTATCCCCAAAGAGTGACCCATAGAATGGCCTACAGGATGGCAATGGGCAATGACCCTGAGAAAGAGTTCTGTGGGCATATATATTTGAGACACACGTCCCTTACCTCATCCCACCCAAAAGCCACAATGCACCCAAGAAACTAAAGGCACTGAAAAGTCCTGCAGCAAAGATATTCAACTTTGTTTAGCCCAGCCTTTCTGAAACATATTTGAAGGCAGAGCTGTTATTTTATAATGCCTACCTATGAGGAACACATGTTCCCAAAGCAATGCTTCTTTGATTCAACCCCAGTTATTTTACAAACAGGGAAACTGAAGCACAGAAAGGTGTAACTTGGCAGAGGTCCCACAGCCCAGTGTGGTTGGAGGTGGTGTGGGAACCCAGGTTCCTGACCCTCACACCATGCCCTCCTGCAGCACCAAGAGCCCAGAGGGGCACTGCGGCTCAGCTCAGGCCTGGGGAAGGAGAAGCTGCCAAAGGAATCCCAGAGACTGGAGAAGAAGTGGCCAGGTAGGTGGGTGGCAGCAGCTGCTCCTGGGTGCAGGGACTGTTTACTCTTTTAAAAATGTGCACAGGGAACCAGGGAATGTGGGCGAGCTGCAGGTCAAGCTCACAGTAGGGTGGATACCTCACTGCCCCAAAGCCCGGAGGGAAGCTGAGCCAGGTCTTGGAGCATCAGAGGGGTGGGCCGGGCCACCCGAGAGGCAGCCAGGGTTGGGGAGAGTAGGCTCAGAGACCCAGGTGCCAGCGAGGACGGTCGGTCTGAGCTGTCCCCAGGGGCCCAAGAAACGTCCCCACGGCCTGCCTGGGTCCAGCGGGCATGGGCTGACCACGTGACCTCCTCCAGCAGCTGCCATCATGAAGGGGTGCAGATGCTGCCATCATGAAGGGGTGCAGATGCTGCCATCATGAAGGGGTGCAGAGTCGGGTGGGTGAGGGCATCCTACCCCGGGGAGCCCATCCCCAGGCCCTGGACTGTACCCACCTCTCAGGCGCAAGGCCCGTGCCCACCACAGACTGGCAGCAGGAGGTCAAAGCGCCAAGTATGTCCTCAAGTGCTGGTGGGCGGCGAGGCAGGTCGCAGTAGGGCACCTCGGCACTCAGAGGGCTCCCGGACTCCTGAGACAGAGTGGAAGAGAGGAGGCAGCTCAGCGCCCACGTGGGGGCCCTCCCCTCCCCCTGCGCGGCCCCTCCCCCCACCGGGTGGTGTAGGAAGCCTCTCCAGGCATCTCCTCCCAGGAGCTCACAGCTCTCAAGGAGACTGCCCATCAGGCTGTAAGCGCTCCTTGGGACCCAGGTGGGGGGCTGGCAGGGGTACCTGGGTGCGTGCATGCAAGCATGTGTGCGTACATATACTGGCTGAAGTGCAGGTGTGTATGTGAACACAGGCCCCTGTGTGTGCGTTTGAGGCGTTTGTGCACTGGGTGTTGTGTGCATGTGTGTACATGTGGACAGGTGTATGAAGGTCGAGTGCATGGCTTAATGCATATGTTTGTAAAAGTGCATGTATGTTTATTTATGTGTGTATGTTGGTACGTGTGTGCGCCTGAGTAAGCGAAGTCGGCAGGAGAAGGACCCAGAGGAGTGTTTTGTAATCAGAAGGTGAGGATGATGAGGGGAGAATTAAGCGGGTCTGCAGAGTGAGGGAGAGGGTCTGAGGGAGGAGGGGATGGAAGAACAAGACCTTGGGGGCAAGGAAAGATTTGATCACTGAGGGAGGGGCAAGGGGGCTCCAGGCTGCAGGGTCAAGGCCTGGGGTGGGGGCAGGGCCCCGGGCACGCCGCCTTCTCCTCTCTCCCTCCCGCCCTCGGCAGGGCCACACCTGCGCAGGCTGGGTCCTGGGCTCACCCAGGGGGAACGGTGCTCGCCTCCGGGAGGGCCCCCCCATTCCTCCCCACTCCCAGGGTGGCAGGGCCCTCCCCCGGGGTGGTGGGAGACAGCGGCCAGGCACCCCGTGCCCCGCCTCCTCTCGGGTTACCTGGGCGGCGGGCTCCGGCGGTGGCGGCTGTCAGCACCCTCGTCCCCGGGGGGCTCCGGCTCTGGCCCCCACGCTGCTGCCTTCCCAGGCCCCGACTCCGGGCCACGGTGGCGGCAGCCGAGGCAGCGGAAACCTTAGAGGGGCCGGCGGCGGCGGGAGCAGGGGCCCCTCATTACTGTTTCATAAGGCAGGGCCCAGCCAAGAACAATGTGGGACATGAAACCGCTGGAACCTGATCTGGGCCACTCACCTGAGAGCTGGGCGGGTGGGGGCCAGGGCCCAGGCTCCCTGGGGACCTCGGGGCCCAGGGCCGAGGCCGCACTGGCCACAGCCCTGGGTGGGCACAGGCTCTCCTGGTTCCGAGAAGGCTGCCCTCAGCGGGGCCTGGGCAAGGCCAAGAAGTGGGCCTGGGGTGGCTGCCCCTGCCCCCCCGGGCCAAAGGAGGCAGGCCTGGGTACCATTTTGCCCCCTGCCCCGGGGCCAGATTCTGATCAGAGCTCTGCAGCCAGAGGTGTCAGATCTGCAGCTGAGCCTGGTGCCTTGTCCACCCTGGGGACCGCATGGAGTGAAGGAGGAGGGAGCGGCTCACTGGGCATTGCCAGGGGGTCCCGGTCTGGCTAGGCCCAGCAGGAGCCCCCCACTCCACCCTGTTGTCTGTCGTGGCACCTGTCTGTCATGGTCCCTGCTTGCACCCAGGGACCCGTCATCACCCATCATGGGCCTGAGCAAGTCCAGCAGCCAGGCCGGACTCTGATTTCCTGTCTGGCCTGTGAGCACAGGCTCTGACCTTGGCCCAATCTTCGCTACACTTCCCAGCTGGGCAATCTCGCCCACTGGCTTCCCCTCTCTGAGCCTTGTTTCCTCATCTCTAAAATGGAGGCAGAGGTGAGACCAAAGCCTCGGGCGAGTGGTCTGTCCTCTCTGTGCCTCGGTCACAGGAGCCACCTCCCAGGGCCGGCCTGAGAAATCAGTGGGTTCATGTTTGTAGAGGGCTTTGAGCAGTGCCTGGTCTATACATCTTCAATATAATAAATGATGCAAAAAAGTTCAGCAGAATTTTATACATGGTAAATAGCTAGAATGATGTTAAATACAGTTAAGAAAAACTGAATTGAAAAGGTATGTGCAGCGCCTGAACCCCTTCCCTCCAGCCTGGCCCTGCCCTGGTCAAAGCTGCATGTTTCCCAGAATTAACCCTGGAATCTTGCCCTGGATCATGCAATACATGACACTGGATGGGATCTAAGCATGTCAAAAGGTCGTTATGAAAAAAATTAGAATATAGAATGTATACTTTATATTAATATTAAATTTCTTAAACTTGATAACTGTACTTAAGATGATAAGTGAACATCCTTATTCATAGGAAATGTGCACAGCAGTATTATGTGTTCAAGGAGTATTCAACCTGCTCTCTACTGTTCAGAAAACAGAGAGATGATAGAATGATACAGCAAAGATGGGCAAATGTCAAAATTGGTGGATCTGCGTATCTGGGGGTTGGGGGCTATGTTGGAGTTCTCTGTATGTGGGTCAGTATTTACATTTTTACAATTTTCCTGTAAGTTTGAAATTATTTCAAACAGAAGTTTAAAAAACTGAGCTATAGTTCACACACAAACAAATGACAATAATGAAAGCCAGGGACAAACAGGGCCAAGGTCTCAGATTTGAATCTCTTTGGAGGAAAAACTGGCTAAACTTGGTTGCCTGGAGACCTGCTATGACAGAGAGATGGGGAGAAAGCAGATGATGTCGTAGGTCAAGCCTGACAAGACCCGGCGGACACCCGAAGGCAGGGCCCCCGGACTTCCCTGGGAAAGCAGCGGGAAGAAATCCACCCATCCCTATAACCCCTCACCATGGAGCACCCACTATACACCAGATTCAGAGTGGGCTCAGGAGGCCAGGGTGCCCAGAGGGGTGCGCAGGGAGGCGGACGTTAAAGTCAAACAGGGGCGATTACTGGCCTCTGGGAATCAGGGTCAGTACTTTGCAGTCACATCCTGGACACAAGGAATTGTCTCCCACACAGGGTCTGCTTGTCGGGCCTGGCTCAGGTACATAGTTACCTCTCCTGCGTTTGCAAAACTCAGGGGAGTCTTACAAGCTCGGGGCCGTCATCGGAGAGACTGGAAGCTCAAGGAGGTGAAGGATTTGACACAAGTGTCCCTCCCGTTTATTGCCTTGGCTTGGGGGGTGGGGTGGTGACAAGAGCGTTTGCCTCCAACTCTCTCCACCTCCGTCTCCTTGGCTGTCTGGGTCTCCTCGCCCACCTGCATTTAAATGCCGGATTCCCCTGGCCTCCAGCGCAGGTCCTCCCCTCTTCTCACATCGCCCTCCTCTCCCTAAACAGGGGGCTCATCCAGGAACGTGACCCGAGTGAGCGCCGGGGCCAGCTGAGCCCTGTCTCTGAGCTCCAGCCTGTATATTCATAACACCCCCCTCGGGTGTCCCACAGGCACCTCAAACTCAACAGAACAACTCCAGACAGATCCCCCATCCTGAGTTCCCTGCCTCAGGAAATAGGGAGTCTTCCGGGGCCTCCTGCCTACCCTGGGTTATTCAGGAACCAAATCCTGGAGAGTCTACTATTCAGTGAGTTCTAAATGTGTTCATTTGTCTCCATCTCTAAGTCTCCATCGTCTCTTGCATAAGTAGTTGCACATTTTCCTCCCTGTTCACCCTGATTCACTCTCACCTCCCTGCACTCCATTCTCTGTCTAGCATCAGAGGGACTTTGAAAATGCAAATCCAATCTTGTCACTCCCCTGTTTAAGACCTTCCTAGGCTCCCCAGGACTCTTAGGAGGAAGTCCAAAGTCCTCATCATGTCTGCAAGGCCTTAAAAGACCCACACCCCATCCTAGTCTCCAACCTTGTCCTGGAACTCCTCAGCCCTTCCCTCTCCTCAGCAATCCAGTTTGGCCAGGTGCCTCCTTCTTTCTGCCTCAGGGCCTTTGCACATACAGTTCCCTTCCTCTCCCTTATCTCAACTTCATTGGCCAATGCCCAGACAGCCTTCCAGAAGCACTGAGTGTCATCTTCTTAGAGAAACTCTCCCAATGCCTCATCATTTACCCTCATGCCTCTTGCTTTTCCTTTATAGCATTTATCACAACCATAATTAAATAATTATTTGCATGACTACTTTTTTACTCTCTGTTTCCCTTGTTAGACTACAAGCCCCATGAAGACAGGGATTGTATCTGTCTTATATCTCACCATTTCCCTGACATCTAACACAATGCCCTCATTCCATAAGAATTGAATACATGAACTGGTCCAAGTTCTCACAGTTGGGAGGTGACAGGATTGAGCTCAACTCAGATCTGTCTGAATCTGAGCTTTATTCCTGCCCTGTGCTTGTTCTCTCCCCACCCATGGGGAAAAGTCACTTGCATGGGAAATGAACCACCAGGTCCTTCAGGCATCTCTTCCCTGATCTGCAGGCCAGGAAGCTGGTATTAGAGGCATCAAGACACACTTTTCTGGGCAGGAAGAGAAGAAACAAATGTGTCCTGGTGGCTTTGGCTGAGCACTGCCTGATGCTCAGAGTGAGAGGCCATGCCGTCTCCACTTTACCACCAAGGAGAGTGAACCCAGAGAGGTCAAATAATGCAGGGTCACCCAGCAGGTAAGTGGCAAACCAAGGAACTCTGGCCTGCTTGGCTCCAAAGCTAATGGCAATTCCTTTACAAGGGCCACTTCCCAGAGCCTGAACCCCTGAGTGAAGCTGGGCTCGGGAGGAGCCTCAGGACGCGATGGGAATGAGGGGGTCAAAACTGGGGGCGTTATCTGTACACCAGTGTTCACTGCAGCATTATTCACAGCAGCCAAAAGGGGGAAGCAACCCAGGTGTCCACCAGCAAATCTGGATAAAGAAAATGTGGTCTATCCATATAATGCAATATTATTCAGCCTTTTTATTAAAAGGAATGAAGTCCTGATAACATGCTACAACCTGAATGAGTCTTGAAGACACCGTGTTAAGAGAAAAACGTCAAAGGGGTAGATATTGTATGTGCAAATCCACTTATGTGAAATAGCTAGAATTTGCAAACATACATAGACAGAAAGTACAGGTAACTAGGGGCAGTGACGGGGGAAAGGGGAGTTAATACTAATGGCTAAGAGGTGTAGGGTTTCTGTTTAGGGTGATGGGAAAGTCCTGGTAGCGGATGGTGGTAATGATAGTACCACATTGTATATATGTATATTGTATATAAGTTTGCACAATTAAAGAAAAAAAGAGCAACTAGATAGGCATGACAATTAAATGCAATGCATGATCCTGGACTGGATCTAATAACAGAGGAGAAAACACCTAAAACGACATTATTGGGACATATGAAAAAATTGGAATATAGCCTGTTAAAGTTCTTGAAATTGGTAACTGCACTTAAGGTGGTGACATAAGCAAATAGCTTTGTTCGTAGGAAATGTGCATGGATATACTATGTGTTCAAGGAATCTGATGTACACAGCCTACTCTTAGATGTCTAGAAAATTAATAGCTAAATAGATCAGCAAATGGACTGACTGATAGATGGATACATAGAATGAATGATACAGCAAATGTGGCAAAATATTAAAATTGGTAGATCTGTGTGTCAGAGTGGGGGATATGTTGGAGCTCTTTGTACAGGTTCTGTATTATTTTTTCAATGTTCTTGTAAGTTTGAAATTATTTCAAAATAAAAAGTTTAAGGAAAAAAAAAAAAAGACTGGAAGGGTCCTTGGAGACTCGGGATCTCACAGCTTCTCAGAGCCTGTGTATCCAAGGTGGGCAGGTGCCCACAGTTCACAGTTACGGGGCCTTGACATCAGACCAAAAGGATAAAGGACTCTCCTCTCTATACATTTACTCCTTCAGTAACTTCAAAGAGAAAGACTCCACTGGGCATTGGTGTATCTTCTATGCCTCTAATGTCTCCCTCACCTCCTAATCTTTCTTTTTAACAGAGTCAGCAGGCCTGAGGCTAGCACCTTCAGCAGACAATAGGCTCTAACTAGTATTTAACAACATTTTTGTTTTTCTTTCTTTCTTTTTTTTTTAATCTTACCTTCTATATTCAGGACATGATCCTGGTTTTCCATTTGTGATGAGGAGCTAAAGTTTTGTTTCAGAATAAGTGAAAAAAGGATGTCAATGAAAAGAAAATTAAGTAAGAGATTAGATGAAGGTTTGGTAGAAAATCATAAAATCAGGATGTTTGGAAAACGTGACTGGGAAAGAGTCAAATGGTCCAGCTGCCTCCACGTTCAAATGGGAAAACCGAGGCTCTGCCCATGAGGAAGACATCTGGGTTCACACAGCAAGATAATGGCTAAGCCAGGTCCCTCGGCCCATCACCAACTGTCCCCTGCCAAACCCTTCTAGCTGCTTAGGAAACCCAGCCCACCTGGTACCCGGCTCTGTGGGCCTCCTCAGGGTGGAAGCAGTTTTGACAGTGGCTCTCAGCTGGCCTGTTGGCTTCAAAGTGTGCACAGGGGGCATTCCCGGTCACCCCCTCCATGCCAGGTGAGTCAGAATGAGGCAGCTCTTGCTATCCGATGGCTCATCATCTGAGCAGGGCCTGGGAAGAACAGATAGAAGCAAGGGCCAGATGACTGGCTGACCCCCCTGCTTGTCTCCAGGCCAGATAAGGACCAAGGAAATCAGGTTATCCATCCATTTATCCCTCTGTTCACTTATTCACTCAACAAACACTCAAACACCTACAAAGCACTGAGCACTCTGACAAGTATTTGACATATGATTTCGAGTCCTTACTGAAGTTTTGCTCAAAGCATGTTCTGAGGATGCAGTATTGGGGCTGCTGGGCTGCTCCTAAGAATGCAGATTCCCAGTTCCCTCCCCACACTCACCCAGTCAGAATCTCTGAGGGTGAGGCCCGGGGTGTGCATTTTAAGTCCTACAGGTGATTCCAATGTACCCCAGTTTGAAAATGCTCTGGCCTTGCAGCTATCCTGCATTGTAGATGATATTAACGCCAATTTCAGATGTAGCAATCATAGCTGGGAGAGGGTCCGTAACTTGCTTAAGGTCATGGTGGCTGAGCTGGATCCCACCTTGGTGTGCCTCCCCACCCTCCAAGGTGGAAGTGAGGGGGCCCTGGACCACACTGACAACCAGCACAGGGGCCTTGGGCCAACACAATGTAAAGAAAGGACAGTCTCAGAGAAAAGTGACGGGCCTATGGTCACACAGCAAGCTTGCTGCAGAACTTAAGCAAAGAGAAACCCTGCTGTCCTGCCTTGAGTCCAGGGTTCTCCCTTTTGGGTGCCCCTGGGGGTGTCAACATTGTGCCCTGGAAGAAAGCCAAGTCAGAAAACAGATTTGGGGATGTCCTCTTTCCCTTCCCATCCAATCAGAGCCCCAGGAAGAGAGTAGAAGTGGGAGTAGGAGGGGGTTGGAATCCAATTTCCCAGACACACAGAGAGGGCAGGCTAGGGGAGACCTTACAGCACCCAGGTCACCTGCCTATAGCTGTCCTTACCTGGCCAGTTTCCTCCCAAGCGTCCCAGGGGACAGGTCTTTGTTGTCAATCTCAGCTGAGAGCTGGGGGATTTTGCTTCTTCTCTTGGGCAGCCAGTGCAAGGTTCCTCCCCAGAAGGACCTTGGGAGGGCAACAGGGTGGGGGCAGAGCTCCATATGGGGTGGGGCACCCACCGGGCCTTCCATGGCTCCAGGATCTTGGGCCCCAGCGTCGTTCGTTGGAGGGGGCGCACACGTCCGGGCCAGCCTGGGCGGTTTGTCCGCCGGTCCGAACACAAACAGAAGCTCTCCTCGGGCGGAGCACACCGTTCATTTCCCCAAGAAGGGGGAAAGCTTTGCTCCACGTGCCCCTCGCTGCTCCGGTCAGTACCCACCCCTACCCTCCCAGCCCCCGCCATGAGTAGAATCGCTTTCTAAATTGCACGTTAGATGTGGATATAATAATGAAAAACCTTAAGCATATACGCATGCCCCACCCCGGTAATGGACCCCTGGACCTCTGTCCGTCCAGGCAGCCAGGCCGTCCCTCCCGGTTTCGCTTGCACCCAAGCCCCCCTCCCAGCCCTACCCTTGCAGCTGACGGGTTCGAACCTCGGCTCGGGTTTCCAAGCTCAGGGGGCACCAGGAGGGCCGGGGTAGGGGGCGCGGGGGTCACGGTCTCTTTATTTTAACAATGAATCAGAACACCGCCCGGGTGGTCGGCGGAAGACCACGCCCCTTCAGCTTTCCCATAGGCTCTCTCCAGGTGCTTCATTTGCATGAAGGCTGTGCGATTGGACGACCCGAGGACAGGGGGCGGGGCCGAGGAGGGCGGTGCCCCTTGCCTCCAGAGCCCGGGACCCGCCGCACGTTTCGCCTGGGCCTCTCCGGACCCTCGCTGGGGCCGGGACCCCAGGGGGCCCTATAGAGGGCTGGCACTGGCGGATCTCTCCTCAGGTGGGGACAAATTCTCCCTCTGAGCTCTTTCTCGTGGGTTCAGTCGCTTCCGCATTCCTAACGGCTGGCTTTAGCCCAGACCTTGGGCTAGACTAAACGTTTAACCTCTCTGTGCCTCAGTTTCCTTACCTGTCAAATGGAGACAGCGGTAATACCTGCGTAATAATGTTGCAGTGAGGATGAAATGAAACAACGCGAAGTACAAAGTAAGTGCGTTAGAATAGTCCCAGCACTAGTTACTGCTGGGCCTCAGGGACCACCAACCCTCCTTGCCCGGGGGCTTTCAGCCTCCATTTGCACATTTGCACACTTGCACTGACCTGAGCAGCAGCTCCCCTCATCTTTTTTTTTTTTAGCTCACTTCCTGTACTCGAGGTTCTACTCCAAAACTTTTATGTTCAAGAGGACGTAGTAACCCTAGTAAGTACTGAGATCTCCATTTCTCAGTAACAAAGGATCAGAGAAGTTAAACAACTTGACCATGTCACACAACTAGGAAGTAACAGGGCCAGAACCAAAACCCCCATGTGTCTGACTACACAGGCCTCTAAAAACATGTTCATTCACTAATTCCTTCAGACATTCACATGTGCCTGGTATATGCCAGGCCTAAGCTGGGCACTGGGGGAGACGGCCTGTGAACAAATCATCCTAGTGCAGACTGAATGATGAGTTTTCAGCTCAATTCCTCTTTTTTTTATTTTTAATATTTTTATCGAGAAATCTTCATACACATACAGTCCATACAAGGTATATAATCAATGGCTCACAATATCATCACAGAGTTGTGTATTCATTACCATGGTTATTTTTAGAATATTTGCATCATTCCAGAAAAAGAAATCAAAACCAAAGAAAAACTTATATATACCACACCCTTACCCCTCATTCTCAATCACTACTAGTATTACAATTTGTGCAATTTTTTACCCTTTATGCCCCCTATTATTTATTTTTTGTCCTTATGTTTTTACTCATCTGTCCATACCCTGAATAAAAGGAGTATCAGACACAAGGTTTTCACAATCACAAGGACACACCGTAAAAGCTACATAGTTATACAGTCATCTTCAATAATCAAGGCTACTAGAACACAGTTCAACACTTTCAGGTACTTCCCTCCAGCCACTCCAATTCACCATAAACTGAAAAAGGGATATCTATATAATACATAAGAATAACCTCCAGGATAACCTCTCGACTCTGTTTGAAATCTCCCAGCCACTGAGACTTTATTTTGTCTCATTTCTCTCTTCCCCCTTTTGGTCAAGAAGGCTTTCTCAATCTCATGATGCCAGATCCTGGCTCATCTCTGGGAGCCCTGTCCCACATTGTCAGGAGATTTATACCCCTGGGAGTCATGTCCCACATA
>PVIY010043423.1:0-20327 GCA_004026745.1 Myrmecophaga tridactyla
TCATGTGACTTCTGGGGACATCCCACTGCCCCACTGAGGACAGGGTTCTTTCCTCTTCACATTTCCTTCCACAATGTACCCAGTAGCGTTTTCCTTTTTAATCACTAATCCCATGGGCTTGCTTCTCCTAGACTACTCTTTCTACTCAGAGTGCATATTTTGCTTGTTTTATTTCGGTATGAAATTATAAGAAATCTTTAATAAGTCTTTCAAAGTAGGAAACGATGTAATGACCAGCCCTACCTTGATTTGGGAGCTACTTGATTGCGTGGTCACTTGGGTTTAGGGAACTCCCTTAAGAACTTTGTTTCTAAGAGTGGTATAGTCGAGCTTCTCCTCCTTTGGAGAATGCCCACTTTCAGTCCCCTCTGAGCACATACTTTTGCGATGCATTAAAGTTCTGAGCTACACTCACTGGCTCATCCTTGGATTCGTCGGCTGTGCACACAGGCCAGTCCCCAGGTTTCTCCCTGCGTCTCAGTCAAGGACCCCCACAACATCAGCCCCTGGTGGAAGTCTCGACTTCTCTAAGAATTCCCAGGGCTCTCCAGCATCCAGCCAACAACTCCCGAGGCTCTCTGGCGCCCAGCTTCTTAAGCTGTTTGGCAGTGCACACTGACACGTTTCTCTCTTGTGACGGAGTCAGAAATTCTCGTGGCACCAGCCCGTGGCTGATGCCTGGATTTCTCTGAGAACCCCCAGGGTTGGCCAGCATCAGGTGGGCGACCACCAGGGACCCGGTGGTGCCTCTTACAAGTAGGAGTCTTGCTCTCCATCTTTGTTCTTCTCTCTTCTCAGGCCACAGAGCCCAATTTCAGCTGCTCGTTGGACCGAGGGTGTGGAAGCCCAGCACCTCGCACTGTGCAGATTTGAGGGTGAAACAAGTAAGGGTTGAGCTGTTCTCTGGGCTTGGCTGCAGGAGGTCTCCAGGCCAGGCAGGGGCTCCCGGGCCTGTCCATGTGTTATGCCTGAGGCTTTCTCTTCACCTCCTTCACACCCTAGGATGTTTTAGGACTCTTTAAGCAGCAGGATTCAAAGGTTTGATTTTATAATTACTGTAAATAAGTATGGCCATTGGAAAGAAATTGCTCCTGGAATTTCCCTGAGGCTCTAGGAGGGCTGTCTCAGAAAAAGGGCAGGGGTCTTTTCTAATTGTCTGGGTTACAGTTTTATGTGAAATAGGTACAATAGTTGCAGGCATCTAAGAAGGGTTAGGAACTCCCAAGTCCCACCTCCTACTTAAAACACAAATCAGGCCTCATTCCTTCTTTCTCACCTAACCCTGCCCTCAGCATCTCTTAAAACCTTGGCTGAATATGAATGAACCAACTAAAGGGGGAAGAGGTCAGCGCAGAAAGATGAGGGAAGTGTGGGCATGTCTGACAATTTTGGGTCAAAGTACAAGGGTATCCTGCCACCTAGAGTCACGTAGAGGGGCCACTGTCCCACCCAGAACTCGGGGAGGGGCTCTGCTGCCTGGCAATTGCGAGCACAGTGTTTTATCCCAGGCCATGGATGATGCATTTTCAAGGCTTAAAATAACCTCAGTAGTTGGATGTTTCCTTAGGCATCTCCTACTTTGCCATCAGTATCCCCACTCTAGTCAGAGACCTCATTTATAATTCATATTCACATGACCTCAGACTTCTGCCGTTCACCATCCCTCCATAACCTTCTCCACTGTCTAGAGAATGACCCAAATACCTTTAAAACCCCTTTAGGGATGGGTTCTCCTGCCCACGTTGAGGACTCTCCTATCCCGTGCTCAGCCAAACAGGGGCACATCATGCAGCCAGCAGGCAGCCTCCAGCCACTGCTTCTCCAGGTCCCAAGCAGGGAGCATTCTGCCCTGGTGAGCGTAACCCTCCCTCAGCTACACCCGTGCCAGCCAAGGGACCTGTACTGTGGTGCATGGGGCCCAGGGCTCAAGCTCAAAAGTGAAATGGGCTACTTCCTCTCCCCCCTTCCTACCTCTCATCCCAAATTGGAATACAAAAATGGTCCAGTCCCTAAACCCACTCTTAGCCACCACTGGGACTGGGGGAACTGTAGCTAGTGGGGCTACAGACCAGCCCGAGCAGAGTGGGTCTGCCATACTCTTCCTCCAACCATCCACTTGCATAGAACGAACAGCCTCCACCCTAAGCCTTCTGTAATGCCAAGTTAAGTCATTAGCAGTCATCATCCTCCAAAACCAATGAGCCCAGATGCCTTTGCAGCAGCTCATGGAGGGACATGTGCTTTCCTGCAAGAAGATTGCTGTTTTCGTTTTATTTATTCAGAGCACAGAGATAAAAGAAGCCGTTAACTTCCTGGAAGACCAGGCCACCAATTGTCCAGAGTTGCAGAATCTCCCATTTGGTTTATTTGGGTTTCTGCCACCTGGGGTAGGTGCCATTCTTCACTTCATCCTGTTCTGCTTAATGGGGCTAGCCACCCAAGTTCTCCTCAGCTTTATGGGTTTCATCTTTCTCTCTCTTAGAACACTGTGCCTCAGCAGTAACAGCACAAGTTCCCCGGTACACATTGGATGCCCTCATAAGACGTTGACAGACAGCCAAGAGGTCACACCAGAACACAAAAGATGCAAAAACCCCAGACCCTGCCAGAAGACTCTTTAGATATGGTAGCCAGAGAATTCCACTCCCATCCTAGGCAAGGACAATGCCCCCTCTGTCAGCAGGAAGCAGTTACAGAAGACTGGCCTCCCCTTCAGCACCCCTTAAGATTAAAGGACAGAATTCCTTGATTGGGAAAAAAGGCAGGTTAGATAGTGAAGGTGCAGGGGGAAGTGACCCTAAGGCCCATAACAAAAAGTTCCTCCTGGGGGGTGCACCCAACTAGTCCCCGCCCACCCAGCCCTCCCTCAGGTCGGCCCCTGGAAAGAACCAGTGAAAGCGCAGCTCATCCAGCCCTCATCCGCATGGCCGGGGGGGAAGGGCCCCTCCAAGCCCTTATAGTGCAAGGGCCTGACTCAGATGGCTTCTCTCCTTTGGAGACTGCCCACGGTCTTTTCCCTCTGAGTGTGTACTCTCCCTATACATTAAACACTTCAGCTGGGGAAAAAAAAAAAATATATATATATATATATATATACTTTAGAATCCAACAAAAAATATTATGATGTTAAAACCAGCCCATATGTTACAGAACAGAATGAGATGTCAACTCACATGCATTTCTCAGAGGGGGGCAAGACTTAAAGATATTTTCCATCTGTCACTGCCTACTTTAACTTCTTACCCCAGAAACATTGGGGTTATGTGTTCTGTCTTCTCTGAAGAAGGAAAGTAGAAGCACATCTTTAGAAGTCCCTCACACTTAGGTGGCCCAGGCCAGGAAGATGGAAGACGGGGGAGTACAGCCTTGTCAATGGCCAGCCATTCGGGTTTCTTGGGCTTAGCACAGGACTCTTCCCTCTCTTTGCAGAAAACAAAGCAAATGAGGATATACTAAAAATGCTAAGAAAATTATAATGGCACCTCATAATCCATAGCCATGTATAACCACTATTCATGGTTTAGGGAATGTCATTTTTAATTATGAAAAAGTTTATTTTATATAGTTGAGATCATAATTACATAGAATTTGGTATCAGCTCATTTTTTACACATAATAATGGAATACAGTTTCAAACACTAATTAAAAACTCTGATTCACATGCATTTGACGATCATCTTATACTTCATTAATAAATATAGCATAATTCATGCAATTACCTTGATTTTTCTAGAGGTTTTTATGCTTTAAATAATGTAAAAATGAATATCTCTATATTTCCCCATATTTCATAATTTACATGTAGGATAAATTTCCAAAGGCCTGGATTAAGGGAATGAATATATTAAGACCCTTGAACTACACTGACACATTTTTTCCAGAAAGCTTTTGCCAATTTAGATTTTCTCCATGGATGACTGAGAGCCATGAGCTCATTAGATTCTCACGGACATTTGCTATTAGAATTTTGAAAAATTTTGTTCCAATAAATATCCCAAATCTACAGAAAAGATGCAAGAATACTACAATAAGCTCTTATTCTGCCTATATTCACCAATGATTATTATTTTGTCATATTTGCTTTTGCACATTCTCTATACACACATACATTCATTTGCTGAGCCATTTGA
The DNA here is from genome assembly GCA_004026745.1 of Myrmecophaga tridactyla. Classification (NCBI taxonomy): domain Eukaryota; kingdom Metazoa; phylum Chordata; class Mammalia; order Pilosa; family Myrmecophagidae; genus Myrmecophaga; species Myrmecophaga tridactyla. The sequence continues at coordinate 4,131 of PVIY010043423.1, forward strand.
GAAAGGTTGCAGACATCATGATCCTTTAACTCTAAATATTTCAATGTTTATTTCTGAAAAGGACGCTCACGTATAAAGCCATAGCATATTTTCACGTTAGAAGCAGATAATATAATTATCTAACACAGAGTCCTCACTTAGACTGCACCGATACTGTCCACAGCATTTTATTTTCTGATCCAGGACCCAATCCAGGATGACATGTTGTTTTAAATCTCTCTGTCTCTTTAATCTCCCTAATCTAGAAGAATTCCTCCGCCTTTCATCCTTTGTCTTTCATGATGTTGACACATCTGAAGAGTATTGGTACGTTTTTCTGTGTTTTCTCATAATTTGAGTCAGGTTCTGCATTTTGGGCAAGAATACCACAAAAACGATGATGTATTCTTCTCGGTGTATTAGATCAAGAATCACATGACATCAGTCTCTGTACATTTGGCGATTCTGACTTTGGCACTAGGTGAAGGGCTGTCCAGCGTATTTCCCTGCTGCAGAGGAGCGCTTCCCTTTGCAATTAGCCCGTCATCTCTGAGAGGACGCTGGACGCTGCGTGGACAGTCTGCCTGCAAAGAACACCCACCCTCTGGATTTAGCATTTCTTTCAGAAAGAATTAGTAGTATGATGGCTGCAAAATTGCAATTTTTCTTATCTTGGATTCATTCTACACTTATTTTCCATTTTACTGTAACAAAAAGCTTTTCTTTTTTCCTACCATTTCGTATGAACGTATTATGTGTTTATGTGTATATGTGTTTGTATGTATGCGTATATTCAGTCATTTGCTCATTTATATATATATATATTTAACATTGGCATGAATATGTAGTTTTTTTTGTTCAACATGTTAAAATCTACTGTAGTCATTATGCATTTTGATACTCAAACTGTTTCTGATTTGGTTAATAGATTCTTTTGAAGTTTGCTTCTAAATTCTTTGCTATAATCCCACCTTGGCACTTCCTTACTTTTATTTTCTGGTAAAGAAAGAGATATATACACCCATGCACTTTTATACTTTGCTGGGGCGGTGTGTGTTTATACATGTATGCATATCCCAAGGGTCTTTTTATAATTACTCTGTCCTCAGTGTGGAACCGGCCATTTCTCCAAGAAGCCCTGATCCCTTTTAGTGAGAAATAGAATTAATTCTATTTTTTTGAAACACAGAATGTTTTGTCTTTAATTTACATTTCATTTTTAGTGAGGTTAAATTTTTTTTCAAATATTTGTCCCTAGCTTGCATTTCTACTTGTTATTGTCTCTTCACTCCACACAGTGTTCCCGGTGAGACACAGAATGCACCCTTAAGAAGGATATATTCTAAAATCAAGTTTAAAACATTTGCTTCTAAGCACAAGATCAGCTTCTGTTTTCATTGTTCCAAATGGTGGCTGAGCACCCCGAAGCCTCTTTACGGCTTATGACAGACACGCTCTGGCTCACTCACACGTTAGGACACCGTTTCTGTTGTCAAACTCAGAAGCTCAGCCAGCTCGGATCTCCTGCGGTGGAGGACGGAAATCTGCATTGGAGCCAGCAGTAGTGCAGCTGGGGAGAAGACAAGAGTGGTTTGAAGACAAAGGGATCTGACAGAAGGAGGCATCTGTGAAGGGGACCATTCATCCCAAAAGCTGTGCAGAGAAAGGACGTGTTCCTTCTTCCAGCAGGAGAGCTCAGGAGATGAATCCTCACCAAGGATGTCAATTTGTGAATTACTCAAGTATTATGAGGGACTGCAATGAGTTTGGAGCGTTCTATAAACATAGGTGGATGGGGGTAGAGGGAGCTACTCTCTGCCCCTTATGAATGCACACTCCTGGAGCTGTCTAAATCACCGGTGACCCGCGGAGACGACGTCACCATAAGAGGATGTAACAGCTGACGCCCGTGAGCCTCAGAGTGAGCCTCAGAGGACTGCCTCAGTTGACGGTCACCTGCTCCCTTCTCCACAACTGACCCTCAGTGGGTGCTTGAGCTGCAATCTCTTGACTCTCCATTTCCTGTGGAATCACAGGATTTATTATTAACTTATGCCACTCTCAGACAGAGACACACCTGCCCTCAGAACACTCAGCAAAGTTTTCTGGGGGAAAGGAAATTAATCGACCCTGTCACTTATCACTATGTCCTATGTTTTTCTCGTCATTGTTGTACCTTTGGTATTTTTTCTCATCAGGTCTTCACAGCCTCCTCTGTGTAATAATCTTTTATTAAAAAAATGGCCAAACTAATTTTTTCTTGATAAAAAAGCTATACAGTTGTTTATAGAAAATGTGAATACAAAAAATTCAAAGAAGGAAATGAAAACTTCTTAGAATTCTAGTATCCAGAATCAACATTGTTCACCTTTAACACATCTTTCCAACCATTCTCTCCCATCCATGCATTGCATCTATGCAATTCTTTCATGACTCTCTCTATAACCATATATGCCTATATACAAACTTAACATGTATGTGTGTGTATCTATACACAGGCACATATACATACACATGAGCATACATACGTACATAAAGATCTAATTTACATATTTCAGGGTATATCATATATACTCTGATAGTATTAATTTTTTTTGTATTCAAGAAGTTGTGCATTTAAAATCACGCATAAAATACAGGGTTCCCGCACACCACCCCGTTATTAGCGCCTTGCACTGCTGTGGCACATGTTACAACTGATGAAAGCACATTTCTATAGCCGTGCTAGGCTTAAACTTTTATTGTAGCAACATATATACAATAAAAAATTTCCCCTTTTAATCAAATTCCAATATAGTTTCAGAGCTGTTAATTACGTTCCAATTTGCACTCCTTAACAAAACATTCTAAAGTATTCCCGTGTCATTGACCTTATTAATCACAGTAGGTGTGAACCATTATTTCTTTAACTGTTGCTGATATGTGGGTTTGCTTTTTGTATTTTCTTTCCTATTAAAAGCAACATTCTAGTGAACATCCTGGTACAGAATTTTTGTTTTTTTAAATTTCAGCTTTTTAAGGCAAGCTTCTAGAAGTGGGCTTGCTGGGATGAAGTTATGGTACACGCTGAAGTTTTCTCCAGAGGTGTCCGCACACCTGGGAGACTTCCAGCTGCCCTTTCCCCACATTGTCCCCACAGGGCACTGCCAGGGCAGGCGAGACAGTCTCCCACCTGTGGGGTTGGCAAGGCAGGTGCCACGGAGTTCATGTGGCTCTCTCAGATTATTATGAGTAAGGTTAGTTGTTTTTATTTGTGTTTGAGATGACATTTACCTGTTTACATCATTTGATCCTATTTTGTATTCATATGACAGATTTGAAAACTTAATAGTTGAAAAAAAATGTTTCAAGAATACCATTAAGAGAATTCTCATGCATGCAACAAGCAGGAAGATGCTAGGAAGACGGTGGGTAAAGAACTCTTACAAAGGATCTGCTTTTCTCTTAGGAAGACTGTCCCACTCCAAGACCAGGTCAACATTCTCTTACATTTTCTTCTTCTTCCTTAAGGTTTTTGTTATATTTTTTGTCTTTTTTAGTTCATTGTTTTCATTTAAAAACACATGAACATAGATTGAAAAGTCAGAGTTACAGAGCCTAGAAAAGAGAAGCAGCAGCTCCCTGCCCTGCTCTTTGCCACCCTGGGTCCCACCTCAGGGACAGCACTTTCAGCTCACTTGGCTGTGCCGCCTGACCCCCTTCTTGGTTAAATAGTATAGGCATGTTCCATGTCTTTCCTTTTGGCGTTATCTAATTTAGGAGTCCTCTTCTGGGACGTGAAAAGTTACCTTTCTTATTCACTGACTTCCCGCCCCACCTCACACACCCTCTACCTCGTCCTGGATGGCTGCTAAGAACCGTCTTTGGCTCGAGGAGTGTTTACTGCATCCATTACGAGGAGCCTGGGCATAAGGTTCACAACCGTTCCACATGGTAGCTGTCTGTGCAGGAGGACTCCAGAGGTTAGGGAAAGTCTAACCACCACGAGAAGAAAAGGACGGAAACTCTGCCAGAGAGAAGCAGCCCTGGCAGATGAGAGGATAGAATTTAAAGCAAACACAATAAAGCTCTTTGGGATGATAAGCAAGGACATTGAAAACATAAAAGAACCACGTTCTTGTATGGAACGACCACTTGGATACTTTGGGCATAAAATATGATTGCTGATGTAATAATCATCAATGGGTAAAATCAATAGCTAAACAGAGTGACAGTCAAAACACTCTCCTAGAAGGTGTGAGGAAAGGAGAAGTCATCAGACATAAAGAGGGCAATTAAGTGACCTCATTGATGGAAATAGGAGTCAAAATTGACATATGAATGAACCATAAGGAAAACTACCCGAGAATATCTCAGAATTATCAATACGTACACATACACAAATAAACATAGATGCAAATGTAAATAAATAATATATACTCAGATTGAGAGCGTTCATTGAGAGCCAAATATGATAAATTATGGGAATAATAGACTAGGCATTATTCTGAAATGTATATCACCAAAGCTAGAAGAAAGTCTTCAAAAGAAGAAAAAGCAAATCATCTCCAAAGAAACATAAATAAGATTGTCAGCAGATTTCTCAACAGCAAACCAGATACAAGAAGACAATACAGGAATATTTCAAAGAAATTTGATACTGCTATTTTATATCTGGGTAAATTCTTATTCAAATATGAGGTTAATGAAACTAATTTTAGCCATCTAACATTTTTAAATGTTTGCCATACACAGAAACCTTTTGAAGAGCTCATAGAGAAAATATTCCAGCAAGAAAAGGAATTCATCCAGGAAGAACAAGAGATAAAGGAAGAAAAGGTGAGCAACTCTACTCAAGATTACTAGTGTTTAAACCAGAGGTCAGAAAAGTTTTCTAAAAAATAGCAAATATTTTATGCTACATGCTGTTGTGATCTCAGTGAAAACTCCTCAACTTTGCCATTTTGTCTATAAAAATGTGAACCAATAAGCATGACTGTTGACTTTCAATAATAATGTACTAATGACTTTCAAAATCCTATATGTTTGTGAATCACTAACTTCAAAATTCTTGGATTATAGGAGAAACTATTTTAAAATATATTAAGTGCTAGGAGCTAAATTACAATGAATGCATTGCATGTCAAATTTTCTGGGATGCAGCTAAAGCACATTGTAGAGGGAAATTCACAAACTTGAACACAAATCAGAGAGCAGAAGATAATGGGAAACAAGTGTACTAAGAGCTTAAGTTCAAAAGCTATAGAAAGAACAAGTGAGTAAATCCAAATAAACCAGCTGGAAGAAAGCAGTAGAAAAAATGGAAAAAAAGAAAAAGAACCACAAAACAAAAGCAATGGACATACTAAAGCAAACCAAAAGCTGCTCCCTTGAAAGAAGTAATCAAATAGACAGATCTCTGGCAGAAGAAAACTAAAAAAATATTAAGCAAAAATCAAAAGAAAAGGATATCATAGATGAAAGAGCCACTTATAAATTATGAGCAAATGGAATGGACACATATTCTGGATTCAGTTACCTCCATTCAAAATCTGGCTATACCACTTACTAGCTCTGTGCCTCAGTTCCCTCATCTAAAATAGGAATGATAATAATGCCAGTTACCTTAGAGGAAATTATGGGGATTAAATAAATGTATCCATATAAAGAGCTTAGAATAGTGTAAGACACAAAATAAGCTCTACATGAGGCCTAGATAAGATCATAGGAAAGAGAATGTGAAATGGTTAAAGTAAGAAAAACGTGAGCTTTAGACCCCATACCTGTTTGTGAGTGAGCTCGATCCCCAAACCTCCTCATGAGAGTGTACGTGGGTTATCACCCCCGAAGCATGATATATTTTTCAGGTTGTGCACATATTGTGACAAATTGGTAGACCATGTTCTGGAAAGATTCTAATTAAACCCGTGTCCCAGCTTGCCTTAGAGTTAAGTCTGGCAATGAGGATGAGTTTTGGTCAATGGATATGGTCAGGAATGACGTAAAGCAATTCTAAGCCTGGTCTATAGGAAAGTCCTACACAAATCTTCACCGAATTATGTAATGCAGACCTACCTACCCCAACACACACACACACACACACACTGAACTTTACATCAGCAAAAAATAAACTTCCGTTGTGTAAAGCCACCGAAATTCCAGATTTGTCTGTAACAGTGGAGGGCAGCACCTTCACTAACACGGTTTTCCCAGACAAGGCGCTGCCCGAGAGGACCTGCAACCAGGAGTGGAAGTGTGCAGGGTGAAGCGGAAGCAATAACATCACGAAACAAGAGGGGTCATGCGCAGACCTGTGATAAGCAGTCAACTCATTTCTGAGTGCCTGAGATCCAGGAATATTTTAAATAATTAACCCCCGTATTGAAAATTGATGTCAGTCTATCAATGTCATTTCATTTGTGCATTCCTCCAAAAAGTATTTGTCAGTTGCCCAACGTGTTAACAACAGGAATTACAACCAAGCAGGCCATGGGGTTCAGCTGTTGGCCCTTGTCTCAAGGTGCTTACGGATCGGCAAGGGAAAGGCAGCTTCTTTATAACTCTGCTAGCAAAAATTCCTCTTTTCATGTCAGAAGCTCCCGGGGTCAGCTTTGCCGCGTGGGCCTTCCTGAGCCACTGAGGCAGAGCAACCAATGCGGGGCAAAGGGTTCGCCTGAAGACGTTCACCATTCCACCAGAAGGCACCGGGGACACATCTTCTCTGCCTCTCCAGAGGGTTTCGCTCTGGAGCCCCTGCCTGCAGGACAGGAGCTGTGCTCGCTGTGGGCCCTTTAAGCAAAGGTCTCTCAGCTTTCCCTGCATGTCTCTTTCCTCTTCCATTAGACAGAAATCACCTTTTCTTACAATTCCAGGCATACAGAACCCAATTTCCTGTGTTTGGCAGTCCCAAGTGGGCCATGCGGGACGCACCTCTGACCACGGCATCACTGAGGTTGTGTCCCGTCTGCTGTGACCTCTTTGGTCAGGACCCTTGGTCCCGGCACCTCTCCCACACAGCTGGGCATGGCACAGCTCCACCTCTGTCTCTTATTTTCAATTTTTCTCTGTGTTGAACCATCAAGAAAGAAAAGGTTGGGAGAAGTAGTTTGTATATCCTTCAAATCTAGAACACATTGAGATGGCTTTACCCTCAAAGGGAAAAGGATGTTTTAGAAAAAGGGGTAAGATTTGGGAAATGTTAGAAGTCATTCTCCTGAAGGTAGGGGGCCAGGAACATTTGAATCCTGCTTTAAAATTCACAAAAGAACTCCACAAAGGAATTATTGAAAAAAAAAAAAGGGACCACAGCAAACGGAATATCAAAGCACACAATCTTATGTGGCCAATGCAGAATATATAAATGCAGAACTCTCTGGCCACAGGCAAACTCACAATCCCAGCCTGGTCCCCCAAACTCTAAACTGAAAATCTAATCTTAGAATCTTAGCATCTTCAGTCTGATCAAATGCAACAGGAGATGGAAGTCATGAATAAGGAAAACGCTACATAGAAAAAGAAATAAAATTAACCTGGAGACATTTCAGAGACAGAATCTTCTATAAAAACAAAACAATAAACAATGGAAAGTAGTCTATTGCCCCAACACAGAAAATGATCTTTTATCCTTGAGATCCAGTCATGAGGGCGGTAAAGTATCTGGAATTCCAAGTGATAGACATGGATGAATGGTGGACTCCCTCAAGAGCCTTGGGTGTAAGAAGGGCGCCTCAGACTCACGCTCCAGTCTGGCCGTAGGACTGGAGGAGAAGGAAGATGCTAACACATGATGAGCCATCCATGAGGAGTGTGGCCAACCAGTCAGTAACAGGGACTCTGCGCCCAGAAGTGAGGCCTGGGATGAGGGGCCAAAGGGGTTGCCGTCCCTGTTCCCTATAGGTCGGGGATTGGCTGGGGGTGAGGGTGGGACATGCTGTTCTTTACTGTTATTTTCAGGGGGTTGATGTATTTGTGTGTGTTTGCACGTGTGCGTGTGCTCCTACCACTCTGCGTCCACGTGCACTCGGCAGGAGAAATTGTGCAGAAACTCCTGAAAATATCACAATTACCAGTTGAGTTAGATATTCCAATCCTCATTAGGCAGATGAAGAAAACGAGTCTCAGAGAGGTTGTTTTGACCAAGACCTCAGAGCTGTCAATGCAATCTTAGGTTATCTTTGTCCAGAGCCTATGCTATTGTCTTTAAAAAAAATCTGAAGTTTATACCAACACTGCAATCTTAATTAAAGCAAGTTTTGGAAATTAATTGTTTTTTTCTTATTAGCTGTTGTAATTTGGCCTATATGGAAATATTCAAAGTAGATATCAAGTTATTATATTTTCTGTACCCAAGTAGCACAAAGCAGTCATTGTCTGTCATGGTTTTTACAGCATTGTCTAAAGGACTTCTTGACACCAACAAGAATGGAGGCTTCTTCACTCTAAGAAGTTCTACATCTTTCCAAAGAAATCATTCTTTCTTGTTAGTGTTTATCATTATCATTTCTATGTGCTTAATGGCCTCAAATAGCCAGGTACCTGAGTTAAAACAACTACTAAGCTGAAACAATTAGGTGTGTATCCACATATTTGTATTGAATATATTGTATATTTGCTTCATTTAGGGGTGTGTGTGACTGACTTCATTCACAGGTTCCAGAGATATGAGGGTTTCCTTATTCATGTACCTGTATGTAAGTGTACTTTATAGCTATTATATTATTTTTCCATCTACACATTCATACGTTTATAGTACACACATTTGCATCCACATTCATATGAAGACGCTTCTCTGGATGTTATTATTATTCTCTTATTGAGAAACACAGCTAGACTTCAGATTTCTGCTTGGGATGTAAAGAGCTAAAAAGAATCTCCCTACCACTCTCACACAACAACCAAAAAAAAGCCAGGGAAACTACAAGCTCCAGTTTTTCTTGATTTTATCACAGCTGAGGTCCCAGGGTAACCAACTGGACCCATATAAGAAGAGACAGATGCCTACAGAGAACGATGGGCTGCAAGCAATAACTGATCTGGAGCAGAAACAGCCAGGCACAGGTTAGAAAATATTAGCTGGAATAGTTAATGAAATGCTAGAGGCCTAGAGTGAGCTGGTGAGAAGGTCTGGGCTTTTTAGGCTGCAATTACGGGGAATTTCCATTTTCTTGCTGAATCTTCTCTGCAGACATCACTGGAAACTGGTTGTGGTAGTTTGAAGCTGTGTATATTCCAGAAAAGGCCATGTTCTTTTAATCCCTTCCTGAGGATATAGACCTACTGTGGGTGGGACATTTTGATTAGGTTATTTCAATTGCGATGCGACCCACTGCATTTAATCCCTTAACTGGAGTCCTTTATAAAAGGATAAAGCACATTCAGAAGCTAAGAGATGAAATTAAAAGAAGCTCATCAAAAATGCCCCAGAGAAGCACAGAGGAAACTAATGAAGCTGAGAGCTGGAAGCAATAAAACCCAGGTGAGAAAGACCAGCAGGCATTGCCATGTAGCTTGCTACCTGAAAAAGGAGCTCAAACTCGCTGGTAGCTGGTCTTCAGAGAAGGTATCACCCTGATGATGCCTTACTTTGGTCATTTTCACATCCTTGGAATTGTAAACATGTTGTCTAATAAATCTCCATTGTTAAAAGACAGTCCATTTGTGGTATATTGCATTTCGTCAGCTTTAGTAAACCAAGACACCAGCTTAATAGGTTAGTAAGTGTCTTGTGAAAGTGTCCTTCAGGTGCAAGCCTGGACCCTTCTTCCTTACCTCCCAGGAGAAAGAACACAAACCCTCATCTTTGGGAGGGAGGTAGAGCAGAAGTGCAACATTCATTCTCACAGACATTGGTGAAAACCCCTCGCGGCTGGAGGGAAGGAGCAGGAGGAGAGTCACGGCTCCTGCAGGAGGTGCGGAAAGACCACAGAGCCCAGAATCACAGCTGTGAGGACAAGAATGTGGAGAGGGCCACACCACTGAGCCCCGAGGACACAGAGCCCGCCTATCAGAGCTATAGCTCAGCTCTGCTGGGCTTGGTAACCTCATCCAAAAGACTTCTTGGCCATCCACACAAGCACCTTGGTTTAATTTAGCTATGTGCAGTGTGACATTGTTTTAGTTTCCCAGCTACTGAAACAAACACCATGCAATAGTTGGCTTAAACAATGTGAACTTATTGGCTCATGGTTTTGAGGCGAGGAGAAATCCAAAATTGAGGCATCAGCAAGGCTGTGGTTTCTTCCTGAAGACTTGACATTCTGGGGCTGGCTGCCAGCCAGCTCAGCCCTTAGATCTTCTGACACATGGCAATGCACATGGCGGCCTCTCCTGGCTCCCCTCTCCATCTGACTCTCACTTTGCCCACAAAGAACCCCAGTAATCTCTCAATGAAAGCCCAGCCTGACTCAGTTGGGTCACACCTTTACTGAAGTTATACCTTGAAGATGTCCTGTTTACGGTGAGTCCGCACTCACCAGAATGCAGACCGAGAGCATGTTCTCACCCCACCTGGTCTGCACACTGACAGATGCCCAGCTGGACCCAGCAAAGGCTCTTGACAAAGCAGCTCCCTTATTTGAGGCCAGCGGGAGGTGAGAGGCTCTCACCATCTTCAGACATTTAATTTGACCTAGAGTTACACTTGTTGCTTAGTTATCATCTACCCTGGTTTTACATTTCAACTGAAGCAAGATTTGGGTCATCTGCTCATTAATTCAATAAATCCATTTCCAGGGTAAAAAATTGACAAAGGATTACATTTTATACCCATTTCCAGGGTAAAAAATTGACAAAGGAATACAAAATGGTAATTTTGCCAACATCAATATGGCCAGAAACTCTTCTGGACTTTTCCTCACGTGATATATATTTCTCACAATAACACTGTGCTATGTGTATTATTCATCATTTTACCTTTGAGGAAACTGGACACAGAGAGCTTTGCCCAAGGACATATAGTAAATGACAGTAAAAGTTAAAGCCTGTTCCTTCTGTAGGCCACAAGTGAGCAGATACTCCTTCTCAACAGGCTATGAGGCTAAGGAGAGTTACTATATAACTCTGAAGTTCAATCTCTAAAATGGTCCAGGTTGTGGGGTTCCAGTATTTCATTGCTTAAAAGACCTGCCTTGTGCCTGTTAATGGTGAAAAATCCCTCTCTTTGATCCTAGGCCTAGCGTTGAGTCATATACACAATAAATGGCCAATAAATATGTGTAAAGTGAAGAGATAATTATGTCATGGGAGGGCCTGTAACAGTCTTTTGGAATCAATTTTATTGGGTAAAAGATGCCTTAGTATGGCCTGGACATTTGATATTGTGGCAGCTTATATGAAAGTTCATCTTCCTCTGTTTCCTCCTCCTACTCTTACAGGACTGAAAGGGATCAGAAGACAATGGTACAAAAGAGGAACTTCAGAACATCTGGTCTCAATGGCCACCTCTATCTGTGACAAGCTTTTGAATTTCAGAAAGTGCCTGAAGTAGTGGAGTTTTGCTTTGTAAGTTATCATTTTAGACAGCACTATGGCTCTTGGAACCCAATCCCGTCTGTTAAATGAGCATAGCATATGATGAGACTGAGAAAGGCCAGTGAGAAAAACTCTGTGCAGTATCACAGCATCACAATCCATGAAATGAACCACAGCCAGAAACCCTCCCCCTTTGCATCCTCGTGAGGACCTATCTTCTGATACTTAGGTTATACCACTTTGCAATATCATATTTTGCTCATTCATAACATTTCATTCACCTGCTTCCTTCCTGTCACCCAACACACTTTTAATTTTCTTAATAGTACCAATTACAAGCCCTAATTATCTCCTTCTTTCCTCATGATTTTTCTTCTTTTAGAACAGAAGGACCACAACAGCAGAGACTTTCTGTGCCCTGTTCATTGTAGTTGGCATCCAATAAATATTTGCTCAATGACAATCATTGAGTATGAGCTTAATAGGCTGTTGATCATGGTTGTTGCCATGTCTGTCCCAATGGGGGTTGTTGAGAGTAGGGCACAGGATTTTCCCTGGAGAAAAACATGTCCCGTTGTCCGGTCACGGAGGAGCAGGACTGAGGGCCCATTCTTCTACCTAGAGCCTGGGCAGGGTCCAGCTTAGACCATGAGGCACCAAGATTTCCCCTCAGGGGTGCCCATCGGGCCCGTGTTTGGGTCTGAGAGCGCAACTTAGTTTGTGGGTTGAGGTGCTGTTACTCTCAAGCCTTTCGCAAAGGCTTGCTGAAGTCTTAGCCTGTTACCAGTTGAGCTAGAATTAGAGAGGAGTCCTCCTCTAGGGTGTGGGGGCAGAGGGAACCTCAGGGTGCACAGGAGTGGAGACCGCAGAGATGGGGGAACAAAGTTCTCATGGTGTGGCTCTTAGTCCCGAAGACACTAAAGACAGGCCAGTAAGACTGGACTGGTAGACGGGTAGAGCTGAAGAATTCAAGTTGATTGTTTAAAGAGCATGTGAAAGTCTTAGAAGAGCCTGGGGGTATTTTGGCGGGAGAGGTCGATTTCCAATAGACAGAGCTCACGCTTTAATAACATGTGTATTGTGGAAATCTTGCCTTAATTTGTAGCCATGTTTTGCGAGGCTGATGCCATATGACTCAGAAGCGCATCCATTGAAATGAACTCCACAGCCTCCTGAATGTTAACAAGAGACAACTCTGCAACTTCTAGGTAAAAATGGATAGCCATTCCTTTCGCTTTTGAAGCCCCAGGCTTTGAAACTACATAGAATGTGATTTCCTTGCAAAAAGAGGATTTACTTTTATTTCTGATGACATTCTTATTTGAGTTCTACACTACTCTTAAGTAAGTGTGAAAACAGCTCTAGGTTTATTGTCATACATTCAACTTTGATTTGAAAAGTGCCATGTAGCCATGTACTGGCTTGGCATAGGCGCCTTACATTTCTCACACACCAATCTCTGCTAGGAAGCAACTCTAGTTTCTTCCCAGCCCTCTTGACTGTTCCATGCACATTTCTTGTCTATCTTCAGTTCTTTCTCCAACAGTAAAGCATCTCACTTTCATCCGATTTCTCTTCTGCTCACCTGTCCCAGACTATGGCCAAAGGCATGTCTCCCTCTTTCCACCACTCCCAATGAAGGTTTCCCAAGGTAATTTCTCAGGTTACCAGTGGTGTGTGAGACACCCTCTTCCATCCTCAAGGTCTATATCTCCTGCTTCACAGTTCAGAACTTTAACGATGTTTATAAAACACCCCAGATAGCATTAGTTTGGTTTTCTTTCTGTCTCCAAAGATTCCATCATTAGAAAGTTTGGATGATTTTGTCTCTCCCAAAAGATTTTAAAGAAAGGCAGTGTGAAGCTGCAGGTGACCTCAGGAAGAGGGAAATTCTTGTTTTTGATGCTGTTTTGTTTTTCTTTCACCTATTTTCTCCATCATTATAAAAATTACAGTTGCTTATCTGTCCCATCTTTCCCCGTCTCTTGTAGATCATGCTCCAGCCACACCAAGCTATTGAGAAATTCCCGACCCAGCATGCTGATGGGTTTCTTCTCACATACTGTCCCCCAGACCAGAATGACCTGCCTTTCCCTGTTCACCTGGAAAAGAGCTCTTATCCAACCTACGGGACCTGGCTTAAGAGGTCGTCTCCAACTTCCCCAGAGGCTTGAACTCTACCTATTCTCACCATTCTCACTTATTTATGTAAACTGTAGTCATCACAGCTTGGCCATTTTTTGCTGTGACTGGTTGACACGCTATTCCTTCCTGAGCATACACGAGCCCTCAGATGCTACTGTCACTTCGCCATTGCATTTGGCCCTGGCTGCCGCTCAGTAACTGTTTACAGGAAGAAATACTTGATCCTGAAATTGATTGCCAGTTTACAATAATTTTTCAAAAAAGCCAATCTATTATAACATTTTGATATTGGTCTGTGCTTCACCCATGAAGCATCAGTTTAAAGAGAGATGCATAGAAGAAGGTATCTTCAAGAAGGGATACTAAGACTCCCCATAGCCCTTGTGCGTGAGAACAGAACATATTCATTATCTGCAACTTGCTACTGTCTGCAGTTGCTCTCATTGTGAGTGGACAGAAAAAGGACTTTCGGTTCAAAGAAGCTATTCGAAAGAGCTACGTTTTCTGGATTGCTCTGTGTTCAGAGAGGAGTTTGGAGGAACTTTTCTTAGGACGCCGACTAACCTCACAAACTTATGGCCTTTTGTTGACATGCACCCAACATCTAAGTGGCCATTTGAATATCAGCCCAAGCAGACTTGACTTGGACAAGAAAGGGAATCAGAGAAGTAAGAAATCCAGCTCTTTTACCTATTCCCCTGACCCTCCACCATAAAGTTGCTCCATCTTTGCTTCTCATGTGACAGCAGCATATTAAGCCCAGCTGAGGCCTGGCCTGAGCTCTTGAAGGGAAATGATGCGAGCCAGCGATGCCTTTTCCACCGGCGCAGCTTCCCCCAGCAGGGCTGGCTAAGGCTTCGCGCATTCACCACCCCATTTGCTCGCTGCTACTTCGTACCTTAAACATCGACATCTAAACAATGAGGAACTTCTACCAATAACACTTTAATAAACCCCTCTACATTCTAAACGGAGCATCTGAAACACCATAAACAGGAGTGAACTAGTAGCAGTCTGAAATTGTCATCATTGACAACTTATGATTTATCTTAACTCTCCCTCGCCATTTGGCCACGACTTTAAGTAAACACTTTCCGTCTTTCTCATGTTCTCGTTACTGCCACCTCCCACTAATAAGAGAGACTGCCAAGAAAAGCATCCAGACAGTTCATTTACCTCCCAAACTTGCCTGAAAGTAGCCGCTCCAGTTTAGACAAGGGGTGAAGCAACTACTGCACATTTTCAACAGATGGAACAATGCTTCCCAAGTTATTTACATTAACATTATTTGCTTTCAGGATGTGTGTGTAACGGATGGGTAGCTGAATGAAATATTATGGCATGGACTGAAGACACAAGCAGTTCAGGCAGGCCATTTATGGTGACAGATGGCAATGGACCGCTCTGCTTTCTAAGAAGCTGGGGAACCCAGGACAGGCTCTTTGCGAAGTTCTTGGCACAGTCTCGTTCAATCAGGTGGTGGAAAATTTACTCACTAGTTCAAAACCCTCATTTAACGCATGGTGGCCCAAGGATGCCCAGGATGCCTCCTTCTCACCCACCAGCCAGGGGAAGGGATTGATTATGATGGTGGCCGTGCGATGCCACTAGCATGGTGGCGGCCCGTGGGTTGTCCCTGAGGGCCGTGGCACGTTTCTAGGAGGAGATGAGAGCCCCTCACTCACCAAACTGTAGAGACCCAGCCCTCCCGAAAGGCTTAGTGACTGCCTCCTCCAAACACAAGTCAGGTTGAGTACCTACGGGTGGGCTGTCGTGGGGACCCTCTACCTTGGTAAGTTACTTTGGGACCTTCTAAACTGAAGTAGGAATATGATGGTCACCAGCAGCAAGTGACTAGCTGTAGGGAAGGAGAATTTTGACCAGAGTCCTGGGCTTCCTCAGGTGCCACTCACTACACACGTGCTGAGGCTGGCATTAGGCGTGGGGTGTTAGCCAGGAAGATGCGAGGCCCGGAGCCAGTGGTGCCAGGGACAGCCGTCTGGCAGGGCAGCTGGACCCTACAGGAGGAGCAGCATGCAGCTGGGAAGGTCGCCAGGCCAAAGGGACCGTTCCCCGTGTGGAATGACTTACTCGATCACTTATGAAGCGTGCACCAAGTATATTCTCTACCCAAGGCCTGTGTGTGGTTCCATGGGGGACCTGGAAGACGCCTCCCCAGAAGCTTGCGCTTGGTGGGGGGAGATGAAGGCCACCAAGGCCCGGACACCCCGCAGCAGCTCCATGTTCCCTGGGCTGTGCCCCCATCTGACCCCCAGGCTCTAGTCCCCCAAGTGCCCCTCAGACCTTGGCCAAAGGCCTCACACATAAAGGGGAGTTAGAAACGCCCTTATTGATCCCTGACCTCCAACCAACCAAACATGATATTTTTGTTTTTCTGGGAAAACGTGCCCAGACACCAGCCAACGAGGCGCAGCCAGAGGCAGCTTAGGACACGCGCTCAGCCCCAGGGATGTGCTCGGGGACGAGTGGCTTCGCAGTGACCACAGTGCCGGGGAAGAGGCACCACGCGAGGCTGCGCGTGCCCCTCGGCCCTCACAGACGCCCTCGGCACCCCACAGACGCCCTCGGCACCCCACAGACGCCCCTCGGCCCTCACAGACACCC